>MJUU01036228.1:16032-27861 GCA_002080025.1 Modiolus philippinarum | reverse complement strand
ATCCCTAAATCCAAAAATGTAGGAGGAGTTTGAGTCACAAGAAAAGTGTGACGGACGGACGGACGGACGGACGGACGGACAGACGGAGGGTATTACATTATCCCCGAACTTTCTTCGAAAGTGCGGGGATAAAAATCTGGCAAATGGTAAAATTGTTTAGAATGAATGGATCTACCTACTGTCAAATTTTGATCAAAATCCAAAAACCCATGTAGGAGTTATTGCCCTTTTAAGCTCACCTGGCCTAAAAGGCCATGTGAGCTATTGCCAAAACTAAGGAGTATCTCCCTCATGCAAAGCTCTGTCCTTAGATGATTTTGGCTTTAAATTTAGATCAATTTGGTTATTTGTTCTCTATCAGTTTTAAACATCTTTGAGTTTATGGTCTTCCAAATGTTTAGATTTTATCTGCACTGATGAGACATAAGTTGTCGAAATGCGCATATGCAGAAAGTAAATTCACAGTGACTTCGGTATTTAGTTATTTGGTTCCGTCGTCTGTCTGTCCGTCGTCCGTCAATCCGTCAACAATTTCAAAAATCTTCTCCTCTGAAACTACTGGGCCAAATGTAACAAAACTTTGCATGGATCATCACGAGGGTATGGCTTCTCAAGATTGTGTCCGAGAAGTCTGCTCGTCAAAAAACATGGCCGCCGTTGCTAAAAATTGAACATAGGGGTAAAGTGCAGTTTTTGGCAAATAACTTGGAAAGTCAGATATCAAAAATCTGACAAAGGCTAAAATTGTTCAGAATGACAAGATCTACCTACCCTGAAATTTTGATGAAATCCAAAAACCCATGTAGGAGTTATTGCCCTTTTTTCATCAAATTTTCCAAATTTTGATATACTTCGTCTTTTATTTCGAAAACTAGAAATGATAGAGGTGAAGTTTTTATTGATAAAATGTTTGCCATGTCAAGATCTACCTACTCTGCAATTTTGAAGAAAATCCTGTATCTTATGTAGGAGTTCTTGTCCTTTTTCATCAAAATCTTTCAATTTTTTAAGTTTTTCGTCTTCTAGTTTGAAAATTATTAGAGATAGAGGTCAAGTGTAAAATGATAAAATGTTTGCCATGTCTAGATCTACCTACCCTGCAAATTTGAAGGAGGTCCTGAAACCCATATAGCAGTTCTTGCTATTTTTCATCAACTTTTTTTTTCTTCAATATTTGCATTTTTCGTCTTCTATTTCGAAAACTAATAAAAGATAGAGGTCAAGTGAGTAGTTAAGAAATGACAATTCTACACCATCCCCCTTTTTCAAGCAGAAATCCTGCATCAGATCCCAAATTTGGGGCCCCGGGATGCAAATGGATCTGGAGCGAGATGAGGATGCTGAAAAGTGCAGGGAGGGCAAGGTATCTGTGGCGTGGAGGGTCTTTTCCGATGGGGAAATACCTCGTCGGAAAAGATTATTTTCTGGCGTAATTTTTACTGAATTACCTCCCCTGATTTTTTCGGGGGAAAATGGCATTTTCGCAAATTATTCGCGCCAGAGACTAAGAAAGGGAGAAAAAAATCATTACCAAAATTCCTAAAATATGCCCCCGATGAGATTTCAATAATTTTCGCAGGGGTCCGAAGGTATGCCGGGGGAAAATTTGCAAATTATTTTGGCCATATGCAAATTTCCCTTCCCTTCTCAAAGGATTTTCAGGAATCACGGAATATAAATACCGGTCGAAATCCTATAAATAGTAACAATATGCAAAATTCTGGTGATCGAGAAAAATCATCAGACCACCTAAAAAATTTTCCAAATTTGAATGGTATGAATAAAATCATGCCATGGATTGCTACGAAGATTCCGTCTGCGAAGATAGCAGACCAGCATCATCTCCCGAAATGCAGAAATTCTGCAATACCCCAAATGAAAAGGAAGAAGGGGCATCTTTGCAAGGGCAAACCGGGGAAAGATGGGCTTTGCTGGAGGCATACCCAGCGGCGAGACGATGCCGACCAGCCGATCGGAGGGAAATTTAGGGTGGCCGAGACCATGGAGGAGCTGAGGAAAATCGCCAAGGAGGAAGGGGTGAAGGGATATAGCAGGAAAAATAAGATGGATTTGGTGCGGCTCATTGAGTCGGCGACCGACCGAAAATTCAAGCGCCGGGAAGTATTCACCAAGGCTCAGCTCAAGGCGATAGCGAGGCGGAGGGGGATAACCAATATCTCCCGGCTGAAGAAAGATCAGCTGGTCGAGAAGGTGAAGCAGAGCATTGAAGAAGCCGCCGACCATATCGACGTTGCGGATAAGCGGGAAGCCGTGGGAGGGGTATTCAGCACGGTGACCATCAAGCCCAAGACGCAGCATGACGTGGAGACTTTCATCAGGCTAAGCTGGGGGAAAATCCGAAGCACGATTTCGGAGGGGCTGGCGGAAAAGAAAGGGTTGAAAGCGGAAATAATCCTCCACGTGGAGATGGTGAAGATCAGCCCGGCGACCGGCGAGAATATCTACGCCAATCCAAAATTCCGATCGGCTTTGATGGTAATCACCGAGTCGGCAGATTTGGACGAAGTGATAGCGCGGATGGAGGATAAGATCATTGAGAGCATGGCGACTTTCCAGGCTGTGGGGAGCGGATGGACCTTTGGGCGCGTCGAGAAGCTGGAGATTCAGCTGAATGAGTACAAGCCCCTCAAAGGAAGCTCATATATCCCTTTTCCCAAGAAGCTCGCGGCCAAGAAGGCAATAATCAACGTGCAAAATAAGGATCAGCAGTGCTTCAAATGGGCAATCCTCTCGGCTCTCCATCACGAGGAGGTGGATCAGATGCATGCCAGCCGAGTCAAGCAGTATGAAAATTGGGCGGACGAGCTCAGATTCGACGGCATCGAATTCCCAGTCTCATTCCGGGCAATCGATAGATTCGAGAGGCTCAATGAGGGGATCAAGGTAAATGTATACGGATTCGATACGGGGAAGGAGGGAGGGACCTACCCTATGAGGATATCTGAAAAGGATGATGCCGGGGCAAAGCACGTGGATCTCATGCTAGTGGCTAAGGACGAGACGCGGCACTACTGCTGGGTGAAGAATCTCTCGCGGCTCTTGACGGCGCAGGCGAGCGATCACGATGGGGAAGCCTACTTCTGCCGCCGATGCCTGAATCATTTCACTAGGCAAGAAAAGCTTGACCAGCACATGGAATATTGCGGGCAGAAGAAGGCGGTGAAAATCGAGATGCCGAGCAAAGGGAGCTATGTCAGCTTCCAAGACCATATCCGGTCGATGAAGGTGCCATTCGTCGTCTACGCAGACTTCGAGTGCTTCACGACCAAGGTAGTCCCCGAACCGTGAAAGGCTGGCGTAGACAAACTCATGCAGCTGCTGGAGCGCTTTCTGGAGCTTGTCAAGCAGAAGGTGGAAGGGGGCGAGCCATCCAAACCCATACCAAGATCCTCCAGAAGCACGTCCCATCGGGATTCTGCTATCATATCAAGTGCTTCGACGAGACGGTATTCGCCAAGGAGCCGGTGATCTACACCATGCAGCAGGAAGGGGAGGACGTGGGTCAGATCTTCGTGGATCGGCTCACGAAAGATATCCGGGAGATCTATCAGCAGAAGGATTTCAAGAAGCCCATGGCGCTGACGGAGGAAGATAAGATCGCCTTCGCGGAGGCCACCAATTGCTTCATCTGCGAGCAGGAGCTTGGGGAGGATAGGGTGAGGGACTATTGCCACTTCACGGGAAAATTCAGGGGGGCTGCGCAATCTGAACTATCGGGCGCCAAAATTCATTCCGGTCATCTTTCATAATCTGGCCGGCTACGATGCCCATCTCTTCATCAAGGCACTGGGGGCCACTGAGGGCAAGATCGACTGCATTCCCAATACGGGGGAAAGCTACATCTCATTCACCAAGAGCGTGGCGGTCGGCTCGTACAAGGAGTAACGATCAAGAAGCCAATCCCGCCATCTTCGACCACTGCCGCGTGAATGATATCTGGGTCACTTTGAATTCCATGAGATATCCTGCCGTGGGTCATCGCGCCTCCTTCACGAATCAGAGGATCTCCAGGCTCTATAAGGAGGCCGCCGATTTCCGCTGGAAATTCTTCAATATGGATCACCTGGTGAGCAATCTAGGCATCACCCCCGCCGACTTCACGGATCTCCATCCCCTCTTCGTATTCGACGTCTCCAAGCAGAGCGAGCGCCTCAAGGATTCGACGATCGACGTCTATATGAAGGTCAGATTCGATCAGAATGTCGCCGCCAATACCCAAGCCTACGCCCTGGTCATCTCCGATCGCATCCTCCAATTCGAATCAGATGGCCGGAAGATGAGCGTCGTCTACTGAGCCATATATAAATGACCGAGCTTCAGCAGATCGCCAAGAATACGGCCCCAAGCGTGGATTCTCCCTGGTCATCTCTGGTCGAGGCGGCCGGATCTCCACGCGATTCCATCAGCCCATTCGCCTGGACCCCGCCAAGAGCTATGAGATGGCCCTGGTCAATCTAGAGACCTACTACTCCTTCCCCAATATCCATGAGAGGAATCGCGTCTTCTCCTACTCCCCCGACGATGGCGCGCGCTGGTTCTCCATCGCCCTGAAGGTCGGATCCTACGATATCGAAGATATCAATGCTGAGATCCAAAGGAAGATGCGTCAAAATGGCCATGGCGCCAAGATCATCGGTGCCAATCGTGCGACTCTGAGAGCCGTCCTCATCCTGCGAGAGCACTACCAAGTGAATTTCGACGTCCCCAATAGCATCCGGACCGTCCTGGGATTCAACGACGAGACCTATATCTACGATCCCCAGACCATTGGATATTTCGAGAGCGAGAGCATCGTGAGTATCATCAATGTCAAAAGCATCCTGGTCAATAGCGATATCATCAGTGGAAGCTATGTCGATGGCGTGCAGCAGCCCGTCATCTATAGCTTTTTCCCCAATGTCTCCCCGGCATGAAGATCGTCCAGAATCCCAAGAATCTGATCTATCTTCCGGTGACCGTGAATACCATCCTCTCCATGGAGACGCATATCACCGATCAGGATGGCCTGCCCATCGATCTCCGCGGCGAGCATTTGACTATGCGCTTCCACCTTCGCGAGATATAAATAAACGACGTATTCTGAATATGGTCTGAGCCTGAGCTCAAGCCAGAAGGATAAGCTCAAGCTCGCAGCCAAGCGCAAGCCATGCCCCGTGAGCATCCGCCTCTCGCACGAGAATCTCTCGGGCAAGTATATATTGCTGCTCACGAATCGGCAGATCCACAAGATCAATAAGCTCAAGCGAGCCGGCGAAGGAGGAATGATCTTGGAGATGAGCACCACCCAGCTGAAGCAAAATATTTAGAGAGAAGGTGGCTTCCTCCCCATGCTCGCCGGCCTGGCGATGAGAGCCCTCCCCATGGTAGCCAACACCGTCCTTCCAGCCTTGGGAGTGGGAGCCTTGAGCGGATTAGGTGGTGTCGCCGTCAATAAGGCCTTGGGATCTGGATTATATCTCAAGAGAGGTGGCCAGGTCTGCTGCGTGAAGCCTCATGGGAAGGGCTTATATCTCTCCCCAGCCCGATTGCCGAAGACCGTCCAGGGCGACGGCTTATATCTGAAGCGCGACGGTAAGCTCTACGACGGCTCCGGATTGATCCTAGGCCCCAATAGCCCCTTCAAGAACGTCCCCTCCTTGGCATGCTTCTCTAGGGGGCCCCTAGATAAATGAGCGACGAAGTAGATGCCAGATTCGAGGATTTCCTGGATTCCGAGGTCCAGAAATATGCCCGCATGCTTCGCATCTATAAGCGTCTCCACTATCCAAGCTGCAGCCTCCATCAGCAGTCTATTGCTCAACAGCGGCACTATGGGCTCAGCTCTGACCGGGGTTGGTGCCTCGGCCTCCCTCCCCCTTGGATCCCTCGCTTGCCTGAGTGCGACGACCTCCCTAGTGCTCTCGCTGATCGCCAAGAAGAAGAAGAAGCATCGTGATACTCTCCGCTTGGCCAGATCCTATCAGTCCCAGCTCCCGGGTGAAGATGGTGCGCCTGCCGTCTGCCTGAAGAATTATTACGATGGAAAGGATCGCTTGCGCCAGCCCTCGCCCCCTTTCAGCGAAGATCTAGCCAAGCATTCCCAAAGCCCATCGCTGATTCCCCAGCCCCTCAAAAATATCTTTTCCGATGGGTTTCCCCATCAGAAAGGATTTTTTTCCCAGGTCTCTCAAATCACCACTTCAAAATCGAAGTAGTCGTGCCCGCTCTTCTTTGACTTCTTCATCCCATAATTATCGATCTTGAGCAGGTTCCACCTTTTCGGCGGTATCCGACGCATTTCCCAAACCAGCCTGCTGAACGCCCAGACTTTGGTCTCTACCCCTTTCCTTTCCAGCGTCAGAATCATCCCCTCCCCATACTGACTTTTCGTCTCCTTGACCCCCACCACTTAGAATATTTCCCAAGGCAGGTCGCGCCACCTCATAATCGGCTCGCGTCTGGCCTCCCTTTGAGCCTGTGTCCTCTTTCTCACTTCCTCGTCGCTCTCTTTCCGCCCGGGACCTAGCAATCGGATTTGCTGATCCGGACTTTGAGAAGTTTCGGAATTCATGATTTATCAGATTCCGAAATGTTTTAATTTATTTTGGTGGCAAGACCCTCCACGCCCCAGATACCTTCCCCTCCCTGCACTTTTCAGCATCCTCGTCTTGCTCCAGATACATTTGCATCCCGGGGCCCCAAATTTGGGGTCTGATGCAGGATTTCTGCTTGAAAAAGGGGGTGGTGTAGAATTGTCATTTCTTAACTACTCAAGTGAAAATTGATGAATTGTTTGTCATGTCAAGATCTACTACCCTACAATATCATATTCTAACCTAGCTACTGTAGACCTGATGAGTGATGACAGGCTCAAGTGAGCCTCTGGTTACTAATAACACTTTGTGAATGAAAATTTTCATCAAAGTTTTCTTAGCTGCTACATGTACAAATTTATCTTTGGTCTACAGCTTCATGAGATGTATTAGCGATTTTCAGATTTGTAGTGCAACTTCTTCCTGTTAATATGGATTATGTTTTGAATGAAAAACGAAAGAATATATAGTAAAGATACACGAGACAACATCTGGTTGAAAACTATGTAAAAAGTTATTTGAATGCCAATGGAACAACTCTTTTATTGTTACTCTTCACAGTTCACAGTAGATATACGTTACTTAAAGCAAGTTGTGTTTTACAGAATTGCCATTTGTAAACTGAACACCTTTCTAAACAAACAAAATATTCAATCCCCAATGGGTTCCATTTAGACAGGTTTCACTATACATCCTTGCTGATATATTACTTTTTATTAGCTCACATGGCCTTTGCTCACCTGGCGATTAGAGCTTTTGTCATCAGTCGGCTTCCGTCGACCATCGTCCATCCGTAAAATTTTACATTTTAATGTTCTATTTTGAAACCAATGAGCATAATGGAAACAAACTTCACTCAAATGTTTATTTGCATGAAGAGATGAAAGTTTGTGATTTTGGTGCCGATCGGAAATTCAAGATGGCCACAGCTGTGGATCTTAGTTTAACATTGTACCCTATGGGGAAAAACATATTTCAATCTTCCTCTCGGAAACTGCTTGACCAAATTAAACAAGACTTGACTCAAGTGTTCACTGTTATGAGGGGATGTAAGTTTGTTGTTTTGGTGCCGATCAGAAGATGGTTGCCACAGTGGGTTTTAGTTAAGCATTGGACCCTATTGAAAAACAATATACACATGTACACTGATTACAGCTAGTTAAACCAGATGAGCGATATAGGTTCACATGAGCCTCTGGTTTAAGGAAACGATATGCAGTCAGTGTACATTAGACCATAACAGGAAAAACTTATGACTTCTTAAGTTATACATTTTAATTTTATTGTTTCTGTTTGCAGGTGGGCGAAGAAATGGAATCACTTTAAGTTCAGTCCTTCAGTTTGCTACAGAAGCTGATGAGGAACCTCTGCTTGGGTTTAAATTGCATCCATGCATTGAATTCTCTGAATGTGCATCTGGATCATTTCTACCAACTGCAAATACCTGTATTAATAAAGTTATCATCCCAAGACCATCCCATGCAGTGGATCTGCCTGATGACCAGAGACTTTTTTCGTTGTATGATTTTGCATTTTCAAATTCATATTATGGAATGAAGTAACAGTGGATATCAAGTTAAATATATTGTCAGAGATCAGCTGATGACTGCAATTATCTTATATTTTCTTCTTCTCATCCCAGGAAGGGAAATTAAAATTATTTTGATGAGGACAAAATGTATCTCCATTTAAAAGGATAATTGATTTTAATGTATTTTGTTCGTTGAAGTGCTAAATTTATTACTGATTTTTATACGATTGCAAAAATTTTTTGGTCATATATGGTATGGCACAGTCGTCTGGGTCGTCGTCGTCGTCTAAGCATTTTTGTTTTTATTGCATTACTTTTTAGCTCACCTGGCCTAAAAGGCCATGTGAGCTTTTTCCATCACTTGGCATCAGTCGTCCGTAAACTTTTCACATTTTTGCTATCTTCTCAAAAACCACTGGACCAATTTTAACCAAACTTTACATAAATGATGTATGGATGGACATTAACCAAGTTTGCAAAAATTTTTTCGATCCATCAAAATACATTGCCGCCAGGGCCGGATTTAGTTTAACATTGGACCCTATGGGAAAAAACACATTTTCTATCTCCTCTGAAACCACTGGACCAACTTTAATCAAACTTTGCATGAATAATGTATTGATGGACCTTAACCAAAATTTCTGAAATTTTTCCGATCCAGCAAAAAACATTGCCGCCAGGGCCGGACTTAGTTTAACATTGGTCCCTATGGGAAAAACACATTTTTTCTATCTCCTCTGAAACCACTCGACCCATTTTAATCAAACTTGGCATGAATAATGTATGGATAGACCTTAACCAAGATTACCGAAATTTTTCTGATCCATAAAAAAATATGGCCGCAAGGGCAGGACATAGTTTAACATTGGACCCTAAGGGAAAAACACATAGTGTCTATCTTCTCTAAAACCACATGACCAATTTTAACCAAACTTAATATGAATGTTGTATGGGTGGAGATTACCGAAATTTTTCAGATCCGTCCAAAAACATGGCCGCCAGGGCCAAACTTAGTTTAACATTGGACCTTGAGGGAAAAACATATTTTGTCTATCTCCTGTAAAACCACAAGACCAATGTGGAAGGACATTTACTGAGATTGCCCAGGGACCATATATATATATATATATATGGTCCCTGGATTGCCCAAATTTTTCCGATCTGTCAAAAAAATTTCTGCCAGGGTCGACCTTAGTTTAACATTGGACGTAATGGGGAAAACACATTTTGACTTCCTCTTCTGAAACAACTGATGCGAATGGAACTTAACATTACAGGAATTATGTAGGAAGGACCTCTACTAAGATTGTCAAATTTTTTTTGATCCCTCGAAAAACATGGGTGCCAAGGCTGAACATTGTTGCATTTTAACCAGGTGAGCGATTAAGGCTCAGCCTCTGAGCCTCTGGTTTTATTAGCTCACCTGGCTATGCGAGGGTGAGCTTTTGCAATCACTTTGCGTCCGTCGTCCGTCCGTCCGTAAACTTTTCATTCAAAGATCTTCTCCTCTGAAACCACTGGGCCAATTGAAACCAAACTTGGCCACAATAGTCATTGGGTGGTCCCCTTTAAAAATTGTGTGGCTCAGGTCTGTTTGTCATCCAAGATGGCCGCCAGCGGGAAACATAGTTTTAACATTGGACCCTATAAGAAAACACATTCAAAGATCTTCTTCTCTGAAACTACTAAGCCAATTGGCACCAAACTTGGCCACAATAGTCCTTATGTGGTCCCTTACAAAAGATCCGCGCGATATCCAAGATGGCCAACAGCGGGAAACATAGTTTTAACTTTGAACCCTACGGGAAAACACATTCAAAGATCTTCTTCTCTGAAACTACTGAGCCAATTTGCACCAAACTGGGCCACAGTAGTCCTTTGGTGGTTCCTTACAAAAAAGGTGTTTTTCAGGTCCGCGCGATATCCAAGATGGCCTACAGCGGGAAACATAGTTTTAACATTGGACCCTAGGGGAAAACACATTCAAAGATCTTCTTCTCTGAAACTATTAAGCCAATTAGCACCAAACTTGGCCACAATAGTCCTTTGGTGGTCCCTTACAAAAAAGGTGTTTTTCAGGTCCGTGCTATATCCAAGATGGCCGCCAGCGGGAAACATAGTTTTAACATTGAACCCTATGGGAAAACACTTTCAAAGATCTTCTTCTCTGAAACTACTGAGCTAATTGGCACCAAACTTGGTCAAAATAGTCTTTATGTGGACCCCTGAAATGAAAAGTGTTTTTTTTTAAGGTTTCCACTTTATCCAAGATGGCTGCAAGCAGGGAACATAGTTTAACATTGGACCCACGGGGAACACTAACAGCGGTCTTCTCCCCTTAAACTAATTGGGCATATTGGAACTATAGTTTAATTCTATACATGTACCGGTATATTTGCTCTTTAACATAAAATGTCTATGTTAATCAAGGACCAGGTGAGCGATACAGGCTCTTGAGAGCCTCTTGTTTCTTATCCGATATCATTACAGTTTTTTTTTAATTGACTCCTTATGAAAAATCAGCAGGTGACACTGCTGTCAGATTTTGGATTACTTGCTCCCTACGTGAGATATAAGGGGCCAAAATCGCAAATTTGCTATTTTAGTAAAATCTTTTTTCATCGGATTTTTATGGGATTTGTTTGTTTGGATTTCTCTTGACATAAACTTTCAGTAGTGTGTCAACAGATTTTGGATAGCTCATACCATTTTCATGCTTTAAGGGGTCATAAGGTCCAAACCCACATTTTTTTTATAAAATGTATATTACATGTTTGTCATCATATACTCATGTAATGTAAATATCTAGTCAAAACAAATGACTGTATCCAGCAACTTATTAAGTCCACACTCACTTTTGTGTCCACACTTGCCAAAATGTACACCTTTTACAGTCGTATCCTGCTAAGAATTTTTTTCTTTCGCGGGGAAAGCAAGACATAGGCATGCAAAGTATGACGGCAATGGCATAAACTTTTACTTGATATAGTATAGTTTGATAAGCTTTTGATGTATGAATATCATATTTTGTACTAGTGCTACCTGCCGTGACCTTGACCTGAAGCGACCAGGTTAAGTTTTTTTTGCTCAAAAAGTCTATTTACAAACAGCTATAAGTGGTTGGTCAATGGTATTCAGTATATAGGTTGTTCTTGGGTAGTACATAGCAGTCTGGCATGTTGATTTTGTCCTTGACCTAAATTTCATGGTCTAGCGACCAGGTTAAGCTTTTTTTTTATTCAAGTCCATTTCTCAACAACTATATGTGGTAGACCAATGATATTTGGTATATAGATTGATTTTCTGTCTTTGGTAGTACATGACAGTCTGGCATGGGACTTTAGTCCTTGGCTTCAATTCCAGGGTTAAGTTTTTTGCTTTAGTCCATTTTTGTAAGTGGTAGGACAATGATATTTGTAATATGGGTTAGACCTGGGCAGTACCTGACAGTCTGCCATATGAATTTGTTCTTGACCTCAATTTCATGGTCTAATGGTCAAGTTAAATTTCTCTGATTAGATCCGTTTCTTAATATCTGAAGGTGATATAAGTTTGTTATTTGTAATAAATTATATAATTTCCTTTTCCTTTTGCCTGTTTTATCCTTGCTTGGCGATCCATGTGCTGAGGGGCGAGACATCTATTTTGGTCCACGCTTGTTTTTATTGATTTAAGGTTGTGAAGTAGACCAGCAGATTTTACATT
>MJUU01036228.1:0-11241 GCA_002080025.1 Modiolus philippinarum | reverse complement strand
CTCAAGAGAATAGAATCTCAACTTTACATCATAGAATCTCAACTTTAAATCATAGAATCTCGACTTTGCATCGTTACATACAACTCAAGAGAATGCAATCTCAGCTTTAACCATTACATACAAACTCAAGAGAATAGCTCAACTTTACATCATAGAATCTCAACTTTACGTCATACAATCTCAACTTTACAGCATGGAATCTAAACTTTACATCATTATATATAAACTCAAGAGAATAGAATTTTAACTTTATATTACTAAATACTAACTTAAGATAATACAATTTCAACTTTACATCAGGGCATACTAACCCAAGACGATATAATTTCAACTTTGCGTCATTGCATACTATCCCTAGAACATAAATATTTGACTTTGATACAAGTTATTTTGACTTAACATGTTGTTGTTGGACATCACAAACTGATAATTTTCAAGATAAGGCAGCTATGGCGTTCCATACAAATCACCGGGAATAGACGGACTACACCCGAAATTTTTGAAAGAACTTTCAGAAGAACTAGCTTATCCATTATCATGCATATTCAACGCATCAATAGAATGTAATTAAGTACCGACCGAATGGAAGAAGGCTCAAATCAGCGCAATATATAAGAAAGGCGATAAATCATTGGCAGGGAACTATAGACCAGTGAGTCTTACATCCGTAGTATGCAAAACCATGGAAAAACTAGTCAGAAATAAAATAGTGGAACATATGACTGTCAATAAACTTTTCACCAATAAACAATATGGATTTATGTCTGGACGTTCAACAGCTCTACAACTTCTGTCAGTACTAGAAAAATGGTCTTCAGCAATAGAACAAGACAACTCGATAGATTGCGTGTATATGGATTTTCAGAAGGCGTTCGATACCGTCCCACATCAGCGACTTATTGGAAAACTCAGATCGTATGGAATAAACAATTATTTGGTTGAATGGATATCAAGCTTTCTTGAAAATCGAACACAACAAGTAAATATAAACAACGAAAAATCTGATTGGATGCCAGTGACTTCGGGAATTCCGCAAGGATCTGTCTTAGGACCTATTCTCTTTGTTGTCTATATCAATGACTTGCCTGATACTGTTGAATCGGAAGTTTACTTATTTGCTGACGACACCAAAATCTTCAAAATTGTTGCTAAAGATGACGATACAGATATTTTGCAAAAAGATCTTCAAGCTTTAACCAGATGGAGCGACAAATGGCTTCTTAAGTTTCACCCCGATAAATGTAAACATATGCACATCAGTAAAAGAGGAGACACTACAGAGACGCAATGCAATCTGTTAGATCAGGAATTACAAACTTGTGATCATGAAAAAGACATTGGCGTAATCATTGACAAAGAGATCAGTTTTGACCAACATATTAGTGAAAAAGTAAAAAAAGCCAACTCCATGTTTGCTATCCTTCGCAGATCATTCCACTTTATGGATGCTAAAACTTTTGAACCGCTTTATAAGACATTAGTTAGAACTCATTTAGATTATGCAAGTTCAGTTTACTCACCATACAAGGAGAAACAAATAGAGCAGATAGAATCAGTTCAGAGAAGAGCAACGAAACAATTACCAAATATGAAAAACCTCGAATATCATGAGCGACTTAGAACTCTGAAACTACCTACTTTGAGCTATCGTAGAGTTAGGGGTGATATGATCGAGCTGTACAAATTAACAACAGGAATATATGACCAAGACGCAGTAGATTTTTTTTTATAATGCTTTATTGGCAAAAACACATTATTTAAGTATAGCATATAAACATAAAGACACATATAAACAGTATGAGTTAGTTGTAAACAAACAAATATCAAAGGGCATCAATATCATAATTATCTTAATTGTAGATGTAAATATAAAATATCTGAATAAATAAAAATATCATTTAATGAAAATTGTTTCTGAAATGCTTCTTTTGACAATTCAAAAAAGATAAAAATGATAATGGTGATTATAATTAATGTGAGCTCTAAAAAAATATATAAGTAAATAAATCCATTAAATCCATAAATAAATTAATAAACAGAGTATATAATCTCAGAAAAGACTATGGGTGTGGACTGAAAAAAACAATTGAGACAAATATAATTTAATCACTTATTAGAACATTTGTAGCCTAAGGTAATTATCAATTTAAAATTTGATTTTTCCTATAAAATGAATTTGATCAAGTTTAGATACTAATTTTTAAGATAGATAGACGACTAAATGATAAACAGTGCATATGCCTATGACTAAACTGGAACACACCCATACACCACGCATACTTATGCAATACTAAGTATATAATAAATTACAATTGTGATTTGCTGCACACAATCACTGTCCAAACTCCCTATGTGTGCAGCAAGGAAAAAAAAACATGCATACTCAATCACACCTGTACCTTTCAAACCATCTTCCTTACAAGTTCCAATCTATGTCATTCTGCAATATGCAAATAAATATTATATTACTAATTATGAGGAATTGGTATCCAGTGGTTCCTGCAGCTATTTGCCTTTTCTAAAGGTTTCCTCTTGAAGTATAAATATTTTTCAATTGAAATGTTTTCTTTTAAATAATTTCTTAAGGCACAGCTATGAAGTTGGTCCCCCATTTAATTTTGATCGATAAATATAAAATTTTGTGTAAAAAATAATTAAATTCCGAACATAATTTATGTCTGATTTTTGTAAATTTCCGAATAATATAATCTCCAAATTGAGAGGCAGAATTATTTCAGTATTTTCCAATATCCATTCATGTAAATCATTCCAAAGTTGTGAAATTTTATCACAAGTCCAGAAAATATGATCAATTGTTTCAGCTGACTGTAAACAAAAAGTGCACTTATCTGAGGTTTTCAGTTTCATTTTATACAGCAATTCATTTGTGCCTAAAATTCTATGGATTATTCTGTACTGAAACCATTGTTTTTTTTTTTAGCTTTTCGTCGTTTTGAATGGCAAAAGATATACATGTGGCCATTCAATTTATTAAAAAATTGTATCCATTTTTCCTCACATTTTTGATCAACAGAATTTTTATTTAGCACTTCATACATATCTCTGGAACCCTTTTTAGATTTCATAAATATTTTCAAACTAATAGGTATCATAGGGCCATAAGTTTTAATTAAATCATCTGAGCTGATTTTTAGTGATCGCATATAAGTTTTGATTGCAGACAGGACACCTTGATATCTAAGAAAGTTAGTGTTAATATTATAAGTTTGCTGAAATAATTGAAAAGTCATAAAACTACCCGATTCAGTAAGAACATCATTTATTAAATTAACACCCTTTTTCGACCAGTCTTTATACAGTATAGGGCTATTTTCAATCGTTATTTTTTCATTATTCCAGATATTAACTGCACTGAATTCATATTTTTCATTTAAATCTTGCTTAGAATTTAATTCACTCCATGCATTAAAAACTTCTTGCCAAAAGTGGTTTTTTTACTCCTTTGTTGGTCCTGTGTGTTGAAGGCTTATTGAGTTTAAATTTTCCGAGAACATCAACAACTTACCAACTTTTGAATTATTGTCAAAAATTCTACGAATCCATGTTAATTTCAATCCTTTAGCATAATTTTTCAAATTTAACATTTTTAATCCCCCTGCTTCTTTATCTTTGCATAAAATATCTCTACTTATTTTATCTGGTTTATGTTCCCAAATAAAAGCAAACAAACTATTAATAAACTGTGACAGAATATTTGCTTTTGGGCTTGGTAATGTTAAAAATAAATGATTCAGCTTTGAAATTACTAAGGTTTTAATAATAGCTATTTTCCCTATTGGTGATAATATTTGATTAGTCCATGCTTTTAATATATTTTCTATTTCCTTGAACTTTGGAGTATAGTTCAATTCTTGGATTTCTTCAATATTTACAGAGAATTTGATTCCTAATAATAAAAATCTGCTGGAACCCCATTCCAATCCCCACTTGACACACATTGTTTCACTACTAAATCTTTTCTTTCCAATCCACACAACCTTTGTCTTTTCCAAGTTTATATTTAAACCTGACATATTAGCATATTTTTGTAGAGTACAGAGAGATGCATCTAAAGACTCAGGAGAACCATCTAAAATTAATGAAGTAGCATATGCATATTGTGATATTAAGTATTCAGTATCATCAATTGTAATTCCAGTGATGTCCTTGTTCTTCCTTACCATAATTCCCAAGATTTCAGCACAAAGAAGAAAAATATAGGGTGATAAAGGATCCCCTTGCCTGCAGCCCCTTTCTACATTAAAGAATTGTGAGAGAAAACAATTTTGAGTTACACAATTTGTTTTATTGGTATAAAATGACTTTATCCAGTTTTTGATGGAATTTCCAAAATTAAAGAAATCTAAGACACTTTGTATAAATCCCAAGATATCGAATCAAATGCTTTTTCAAAATCAATGAGGAGGAGAATACATGGTATATCCTTTTCTTCAGTAAAAAGTAAAATATCATAAATCAGACGTGTATTTTCACCGATGTACCTCCCTGGAATAAAACCTGTTTGATCATTATTTACAAGGATATCTAAAACTGATTTAATACGTTCTGCAATGCAACTTGAAGCAAGTTTATAAGTTGTATTTAAAAGACAAATTGGTCGCCAATTCTTCATATACTGTTTGGGTTTATCTCCTTTTGGAATACATGTTATTATTCCTTGCTTTTGAGTTACAGACATTTGACCACTTTTATAACCATAATTTATTGACTTGAGAACAAATTTTCCTAAATTACACCAAAAAAATTTAAAAAACTCACTTGTGAAACCATCTGATCCCGGATTTTGATCTTTTTTCATTCCTTTTATTGCAGATGTTAACTGGGTATATGTAATTTCTCCTTCAAGCTCTGCTTTCATTGTTTCATTTAATTTTGGAATATCCTGATAAGGTGTGGAGTTGGTAAAACCATTCCCCGTGGTAGAGATGTATGCTCTTTATTTTTCTTAGATATGGTGTACTTGTACATGAGATAATATCTCATGTGTACACTTTGTTCAATTACTATTATTTAAATATATGTAAATTCTAAAATCGAAAGATTAACTCCCACCATCGTAGTTTTGTCCTAAAATATATATTTGATATAACTGTTTATTCGGATTTCGTTTGGTTTTATGCATTTTAAACATTTTTGAAATGATGGATTTCCTTTGTTTGGGTTCTAGTGCTGCTGATGAGGAATAAATTTCCGAAATGGCCATACAGCTCATTAAAATTATTGCAGTTGGAGTTAACATATGTGTTATGGTCTCGTGTTCATTTACTCCATATCCTTTCATAAAAAAATAACTCTGGTATTGCAAGAATTTCTTTTTTCTTATAAAGTTTTTCATAATAGCTTTTTGCTTCATTAAGAATTTCTTCCTGGTCTGTAATGGTTACCCCCTGTTCATTTACAATTTTAGGAATAGTTTTATTAACAAAGTTTTGAGATTCTAAGTTCATAAAATATTTTGTTGGTTTTTCATATTCTTCAATTATTTGCATTTTTGACCTAATATAATGCCCCCTCAATCTTTCTTGTCTTAATACTTTAAGTTCAGATTTTTTTATCTTCAATAATTTCTAGTGACCCTTCCCCGTCTAATTCACTTTCGAGTTTTTGGATATCTTGTAACAATAAATCACTACCTGTAACCGTGTACAGCAGAAAATGATTTTCCCTGATTTTTGTACTGATTTTCCCTGATTTTGATACTGATTTTCCCTGATTTCTCAGAAGTGTCTACCAAAAAAGTAATTATATATGAATTATTGAGAAGCAGTAACAACTATTATGAAATATATCTTCTCAACTAGAATATATTTCCTGTGTACATTATTGGCAACATATTTATCAAGTGATTTATTGTATAAATGCTTTATTTAAGCAAATTAAGATATTTTTCTAATTTGCTTCTATAAGTATTAACAAATACAAAATCAATCAGTTATCATTTTT
This sequence comes from Modiolus philippinarum, assembly GCA_002080025.1. Classification (NCBI taxonomy): domain Eukaryota; kingdom Metazoa; phylum Mollusca; class Bivalvia; order Mytilida; family Modiolidae; genus Modiolus; species Modiolus philippinarum. The sequence continues at coordinate 5,277 of MJUU01036228.1, read as the reverse complement.
ACAAATGAAATGGGAAAGAATGATTTTGAAACATATTTTCTGTATGTGAGGCAGTGTACTGATTGTCCCAGATCAGTGTACTGATTGTCCCTGAAATACACAATTTCAGTACTGATTTTCCCTGATTTGGTATTTGAATATTTTTTCTGTGAAAGGTTCTGGCAGCTTTCTATATGATGTTTTGTCTATTTGAAGAAAAGTGGCAACTTCTGAATGTTTCTCCTGCCAAGATTTTTCTAGGCTTGTTTTGTATTGATCTATAGAAAAAGCAGGAAACATTGTTTAAGAAATAATTCATGGGCGCCGGTGGTTTGTTGGAGATTTACATATGGGTGGCCATTATTTTCGTTAATATTTTACCCAGAGCGTGGCGTAGCGGAGCGAGGGGTAAAATAAACGAAAATAATGGACACCCATATGTAAATCGACTACAAACCACCGGCGAACATGAATTATTTCGATTCTAATATGACATTTCATGATCTGAGCTGACCTATAGTTTACACGGTAACGACAGCCATTTCTTCAGAATTTCTGACGTTTTTGTGCACAAAAAAGATTGTGACGTCGTCAATTTCAGCGTAAAGACTGTTGTGAAGTCGCTCATTATGTTATTGGAGATTTTCATATGGCTAGTCGTCATGGTTTCCATTGTTCCCATATTAGAATTAACATTAGACCTTGTTCAAACACATTTTCTGAAACCACACTGGTAGTTGGCAACAAATATTGTAACAATAGTCGTTGAGTGGTTCCTTAAAAATATGTCCAGAAGGTCCATACTCCATCCAAGATGGAAACCTGCAGGGAACATAGTTAAACATTGAAACCTACGAGAAAAACAGTTCATCGAACTTCTCTTAAACCACTTGACCATTATATCATATACATGCAAAGGTGAAAAGGTGAAAAGATTTTTCCTTTCCAAAAGATATTTAGCAGGTTTGCACGTCATCCATGATAGCCGCAAACGGGGAACAAATCTTATTATTGGAACCTATGGGAATATGTTCACATTTTTTTCCCTCAGAAACAATCGGTTGTACGTCGATTGTAAACAAACTTTGCAACAAAAGTCCTCCTTATGTCCCGTCAAAAAATGATGTGTACAACATGTCTGCGCCCCATTCAAGATGGCTGCCAGTGAGGAACATAGTTCACATTTGAACACATGTAAAAATCATCTTCTCAGAAAGTATTGGTAAATTTGAACCTGGCTAAGCAAAAAAGGTTTTCAGATGGCCCCCTTCAAAACTCAGGTCTGCAAGATATCTGCCAGTGGAACATAATAACATTGGACTCATTAGATCATCTTATATACAAGCAAACAATTCTACCTTATAGTAAGTTCAAGGGAGCCCTAAGATTGGTCCGTTAACCAAATAATAGGATATATGTACATGTAATTTTGATAGAAAACTAGATGGAAACATTTGCATACTCCTTTTAAGTAATACTGGTGCGAGGAGGAGTACAACCATTACAAAAAATCATAGTATTTCTTTATTCTAAAGTTTTACATGAACCTAAATTGACATATTATATTTTGTTTAAATCAGGGACAATCTGTACAGGAGTCAGGGACAATCAGTACTGACCAGAAACGATCAGGAACAATCTGTACACCAGAGCCAAATCAAAATAACTTATTTTATTGGTTACAAATTCAAATTATACATAAATTAACATAACAGAGTAAATTATAAACATATGAATTATTATTAAACTGTTTCAAAATATTAATTGCAATCTTGCTTTGTTCGACATTCTTAAAAACACACATTTAATAGCACACACAACCAGAAAATTGAGCTACACAAGGTCATGATGCAATCCTATTGACAATCCTATAAATTCAAATGCTTTACTAATGACCATTGTCCAGACTTGCCAAATGATCTGTATCAAATTCATTATTTCAAGCTGTTTATAAGCTAATTATTGTAGATAAGTGAGATACTGATCAGTGAAAATCAGTACTTGATCAGTGAAAATCAGTACAAAAATCGGGGAAAATCATTTTCTGCTGTACACGGTTACAGGTAGTGATAAATCCTCTAATTTGTTTTTTTTTCTCTTTTTTGTACTGTACGCAGTAGATTTTATACAAACATGGAAAGATGCATCACAACGATCTAGTACAAGAACACACGATAAGAAAATCTATCCGATAAGAGCAAACACAGCTATTAGAAGAAACGCTTTCACAGTAAGATCAGCAAAAGTTTGGAACTCTTTACCAGCAAAAGTAGTATCAGCCAAAAATCTAAATACCTTTAAAAACAGACTCGATAAATACTGGGAAGACCAACCAAGAAATATTATATGATAATTACAAGGCAGAAATAACCATATCAACCAGAAGTCAGAGACACAGAGATATTGGAAGTGGGGAGTCAAGTGGAGAGGATGCTGACGCAACCTGACTTGAAATCAACTATAAGTAACTATAAGTAAGTAACAATGTGTTAAAGTTAATAACACATGTAGTTCTTTCGAAACTTTATATAAAGGGGTACCGCAGGAAAAGCCTGTGCTTTTTAATATATTTTTAAGCGATATTTTTCATAGTGTAAAAGAAAGTGTAATATACAATTGTGCTGACGATAATACATTATCTTATGCAGACAGCAATTTAGATAAAGTTGTTAAAACCCTAGAGAGGGATAGTCATAAAATGTTGGATTGGTTTTCTAATAATCTAATGCAGGCAAATCCTGATAAATTCCAGGCTTTGGCTATTGGGAAAAAAACTTTCGATAAGAATATTGTTTTTGAATTAAATGGTAACAAAATTGTTTGCGAAAAAGATGTTAAATTACTGGGGGTTACAATAGACTATGAGTTAAATTTTGATAAGCATATTTCAGAAATTTGCAGAAAGGCATCTCGCCAACTGAATGTTTTAAAAAGAATTGGTAAATATTTAAATAGGCTTGGACGTCTGACAATATATTACTCTTTTATATTATCTAATTTTAATTATTGCCCTCTTACTTGGCATTTTTGTTCTCAAAAAATACAAAAAAGATAGAAAAAATTCAAGAGAGAGCATTGAGATTTTTTTATGAGGACTACGAACTTTCATATGATGAATTATTAGAAAAATCTAAATTACCATCACTAAGTGTACGCAGAATGAGGACAGTTGCAATAGAAACTTTTAAAATTTTACATAACAGAAACCCTGTTTATTTAATTGACTTGATTAATTTTAAAAAACATAATTATTCTTTTAGATACGAAAACACAGTAGAAATACCTTCTGTAAGAACAACCAGATATGGAATTCACTCTTTTAGATTTTTAGCTGCAAAAACATGGAATGAGTTACCAAATAATTTTAGATTAGAAACAAATTTTAACCAATTTATTAAATTAATAAGTACTTGGAATAATGTAGTGCATGTGATTAATTGCTTTTAGTTTGGACATGATTTGGCTTTTACCCTGCTTAAAGTTTTTATTAGTACTAGTTTTTATGCTTCAAATAATAATTGCTTTTTATGCTGCTGCTTTGCTTGATGTGCTTTTGTGTATTTTAATGTGATTGTGCTTGTATTGTATTTATTATGCTAGTGCTGCATTTTAATCGTGCTTTGTTTTATATGTTTTAGCTGAAATGTAATTCATATTATGTCTTAACTGTGTAGAAATGTAAATGTATGTAAAATTTGTTTGTGTGTATGTCTTAAATTATGTCTGTTATTTGTTTCTTTAGTCGATTTAAAAAGCTCCTTGGAGCTTATGTTGTGTTGTTTTATCGACTTTAAATAAAGCTTTTTGACTTTTTGGAGAACATTTTGCAAGTATTACAAATATATATGTTGATTATGATGAATGGTTAACAATTGTATTGCACTTTCTTTAGCCACCAATTGAGCAGTGACAATGGTCTATATTCTTTGTTAATTGGCTCTTAATTAGTATATAATTAGTACTAATTATTTCAGATTGTTTTGGAAAGTTTTGGCAAATATATCTCTATAAATATAGACAATGGATAAATTATCCTGATTTTAAAAATGGTTTTAAAGTAAGCAATGAATAAATGTTAAGCTAAATTATAACATTTGGGAACTTGTAACACTTTATATATTTTAAAAGTAATCCAAAGCATGGTTATTCATATTTTAAGGTTGCAGTATATATAAAAAATGCCCGAATTACCCCTGTTTCTTAGCCTGGGACTATTAGTCCCAGTTTTTAGCCTCATACAAATAAATCTCATATTTGAAGACATTGTTTAATTATGCATAGTTAATCACATTACATTACCTTAGGTAGGGTACGAGCTAGAAAGGTACGAGTTGGTAGGGTACGAGTTAGCAAAGGTACGAGTTGACATGTATTCAAAATACATGTCAACTCGTACCTTTGCTAACTCGTACCCTACCAACTCGTACCTTTCTAGCTCGTAAATCATGTTTGTGTTACATTTAATCTTAATTAATGAGATTAAATGTAACAAACCTGATTGTAAATTATGTCACTGTCTTGTAACCTGTACGGCAATTTTTGTTGAGTCATAATAAGATGGCGGATCATCCGAGCTCGATTTATATCCTTTTCTCTCAATTGACCTAGTTTTGCGTGAAGTTGTGTTACTGTACAGAACCCAAATATAATAGGGAGTCTCCACACCAAGCGTCATGGACCAACATTTACATATAAACTTGTATTTTATGTCCAAACTGAGAGTCCGAAGTGCTTTGAAAAATCGAAGCGAAATTATGATGTTTGGTGTAGTCCCAGGTTGAACTTTACATCGAGTCGATCAACTTTTCCAATCAAAAGTGGGTGTTTGTAGCCTATTTTTATACCAAACATTTCGATCAGCATACTCTATGCCTGTACAACTATTTGTCAAAAAACTGCGGTGTACGGCAGTGTCACCACCAATTGTTTACATTTTCCCTCGATTACGGTTGAGTCATTGTACGGTCGAGTCCAAATTCACAAACTCCGTAAGAAGTGCGCATGCAGTTGAGTCATTTGCAATTGGTCAATATTACCTATGGTATTGTTGCGTATCAGTATCTTCGTTGGATACATGTCATTATCTCAACAGTTTAAAGATCGACCTTTCAACTTGAAATGAATGCTTGTTTGTATTTTCTATAAAATATATTTTAATCCTGAATTTTCAGAAAAGAGCACAATGCGTTTAAAAATTAACTGAAAGTTCGCTCATGACGAATAAAATATTTTCATACTAGAACAGAACACCAACCCCCTCTTTTCAACTACTGTTTGTCACTAACAACTGTATATATA
>MJUU01036227.1:21619-73458 GCA_002080025.1 Modiolus philippinarum | reverse complement strand
TCTTGAGAGCCTCTTGTTTGAAGTTTCTTTTACCTTTGCATATAACTATCCTTTGGTATCAGTAATATGTAACATAAATAAATTTTCTGGAGAGAAACCGCAGAATCACATGCTACAAATTTGGGAGGGGCTTAAAATGACAAAATTTTCACCATTTGTATGCTTGCATACATTAAGAAGCAATTTTATGATAGTATTTGGTACCACAGGGTATAAAGTATTACACAGGTAGTCAGGTGTATATAAAACAAGTTAAACAATTATCAGAACCTTGAATTTTTCAAAATGCTGACTTAAGTACCAGGCATTAGATAAGGAATACAATTTCTACAGGGGACAGAAATCATCTTAAGTTTGTGTTTTCTAGTTGGATATTGAATGAGCTACATGGTAAAGAACAATTGTTGAAACTTTAAAAAATTTAACTACCCATTAAGGTTAGGCTTTTCTGAATGACCAATCATTTGCTGACATAGAGGTACTTATATAAACAAAGCCATACTACTTTGACTTTGCATATAACTGTCAATTTTGACAATATCTGCGTTCTAAAACGCTCATGAGACATTTCCGGATTGACATGCATTTTCATTCAGTGACCCCCAATGGCATGTGAAAAATACCAAAGCCTCATTTTTGATGACATGTATGCCTGAGGATATGACAGCCAAACTTGGTAATTTGCATACCACAGTTTGATTAGGCAATAAAAATATCTTATTTGACTTTAAAGTTGGGTAATCGCTTGAATATGGTACTTAGCAGACTGCCACTTTGAGAAACTCATATCGCCGCATAAAGTGAACGTCACGTAATTAAAAACAATCACCAAACGTTATAATGACCGCCTATGGAAAATATTTAGTGGAGTCTGACCTGTAAAGTGATAATTTAAAATTTACAATTTAATTGAATGCATAAGTTACAGGAAGAATGTCTTTTAAACTAGTATTTTCTATCCCGAGTTTCTGGGTTGCTCTGATACTCATGCCTGTAGCTTTTCGTCCTGTAATTTGTATTTGCATTTCTTTATACACTATTATCTACACAAATGAAATTTGAATATCAAGATGGCCCACTTCTCAATAAAATCAATACAAAAAAAAAGAAATAAGGAAGAAAGAAAAATTACACTGTAGAGAGGAAAAAGCCTTTTTCTATTTTGAAAACTGCTGATTTTTTTTTCTTTTTTGAAGAATTTTGTATCTGTAAGAGGGTTTTGTGTGAATGTGTCAGGGATAAGCTTTTGACTTCCCTTTTGTTTTGATGTCTTGACTTTATTTTGTTTGGTAAATGACGTCTATTTAGGAGATTTAGTTGCCTTTACTGATAGTTTTCAGACAGGTTTCTTAGCTGGTTGCTTTTTGGGGGCAGTTTTCTTTGCCTTTAATTTGGATTTCATTGGTTAACTGCTTCGGGTTAAACGGCCTTTTCAGCCTTAAATGTCTTTTTCTTGGCAAGTTTAGCGACTTATCTGATCAAGATTCAGAGTCTCATGTTCCCTTGATGTTGTTTTTGTGTGTAAAAAGCACTACTATGATTGCCTAATACAAGAACTTGGTGTAGATAATAGTTCAGGCAACCCCAGATACAAAAATATTACTATAGGTAAAGATGAAACCCTGGCAAATCATAAATCGTTTAAAGCAAAAAGCCTTTAAACATTGCTACCAACGACAAATGCAATGATATGCCTAGTTTTTACTGGACACCCAATCTTCATAAGTGCCCGTACAAACAATGGTACATTGCCGGCTTTTCTAATTGTTCTGCTAAAAAACACGGTCACTTTTAAAGATCCACTCGTTGAAAACTTTCGATTTTTCTACACTCTATTCTACTCTTCTTGAAAAGTCGTTTGATTTCATTTACTTACAAAAAAGGACAGAACTTTAAATATATAGCCTTAGCATAGACATCTACCTATTTTACTAATAAGTACCAAAGGGTAACACACGATACTACACTGAAGAACAGATAATCAGCATGCTAGAATTTCTCATTAACAACATATTTGTCCAGTTCGGAGGCAAGATATTCCAACAGAAAGACGGCATTACTATGGGTACGAATTGTGCTCCCCTCTTAACCGACCTGTGTTATTCACTAAAGAAACAGAATTTCTGCAAAATTTGTCAAACAAAATAAAGTAAAGAAGCTACATCCTTTTATTACTCATACAGATATATTGATGATGTCTTGTCGCTTAATAGTAGTAAATTTGCCGGCTATATTTAATAAAATATCCTCCAGAACTTGAAATAAATGAGACTACAGACTCTGACAATCCTGTTTCGTTTTTAGCTCACCTGGCTATGCCAGGGTGAGCTTTTGTCATCACTTGGCGTCCGGCGTCCGTCGTTCGTCCGTCGTGGACTTTTCATTTAAAGATCTTCTCCTCTGAAACCACTGGGCCAATTGGAACCAAGCATAGTCACAATAGTCCGTACGTAATCCAAGATGGCCGCCAGCGGAGAACATAGTTTTAACATTGGACCCTATGGAAAGGATATTCAAAGATCTTCTTCTCAGAAACTACCAGTCCAATTATAACCAAACTTAGTCACAATGTTGCTTAGATGGTCCCTTCCAAAAAGGGTATCCGGGAGGTCTGTACATCATCCAAGATGGCCGCTAGCGGGGAACACAGTTTTAACATTGGGCCTTATGGGAAAGACATTCAACATCTTCTCAGAAACAACCGGTCAAATTATAACCAAACTTAGTCATAATGGCCCTTAGATGGTCCCTTCCAAAAACGTATCTGGTAGGTCCGTACCTCATCCAAGATGGTCGCCAGCAGGAACAGTTTTAACATTGGACCCTATGGAATAAACATTAAAATATCTTCTTCTCAGAGACTACTTGTCCAGTTAGAACCAAACTAAGTCGCAATGGTCCTTAGGTGGTCTAATCCAAAAATGAATCTGGCAGGTCCCTACCTCATCAAAGATGGCCACCATCTGGAACATAGTTTTTCACTGGCCCTGTTGATTTTAAGGGGAACCTTTGCCCAATTTTTTGAATTTTTATTTAAATTGTTGTCTGAATGTTTTAATTTCAGCAATATGTATTACCTTGATTATAACGGGTACCCCTGTCCCAATTGGTTTGAATGGTGTTCTGTTATGGGTTGTAATGGATGGTGAAGCTTTCAGTTGCCATAGAAACCAAACAAGAATACTGTAATTTTAGAAAAAAAAGTATTCTTCTAAATGTTATGTTTTGTTTTTCTATTAAAAATGCCTTTTATCAATGTCAGCCATGGTCCAGGTGAGCGATAAAGGCTCTTGAAAGCCTCTTGTTAGATTTACTTATTGAGTTTGACGACAGTGGAAATCTGCACACGAATTTATGACAAAAGAGACGATTTCAATTTTGATATTGTAATCTTTCCACACCTCAATAGTAATATTCCGTCTCCCCAAGCGTATGGAGTATATATTTCTCAATCGATCCGTTACGCTAGAGCATGTAGAAACTATTAAGATTTTTTGCAACGACACAGATGTTTAATTCATAAGCTGTTAAATCAGGCCTTTGTGATTTGTGCACCGAACGACAAAAAACATTTACCTTGCATAAGACAATGCTTGTACATCGAACGACAAAAACATTTCTTCTGTGTGAAAAAAAGACAATGTTTTGACAATAGTATGGCTTCAGCACAATCTGGACACAAAGAAGCTATAGTTAGTCTGCATCATTAAACCTGGTTTATCCCATCATTTTATTTATAAAATGCCCGTTCCAAGTCGGTAATATGACGGCTTGCCAAAAATGTTCTGTGTTGGGTTGTGTTTTCTCGATGCTGTCCTACGTTTTACGGATTTTCCGTAGTGGTCTCTCGCTGTAATTGCTTTGGACTTTGTTGTAACTTTTATTTGAACTGTTTCAAGTAGGAAAAATGAAAGGATATGGAGTAAATGTACATGTGACAAAAACGCACACGATACATAGAAACTCCAGTTTATCAAGGACAGGGCTTTTATTCCTGTCTACATCTTGATGTCGCCTGAGGGTCTTCAACTAGGTTCTTTCATTGCGAGTTTCAATTGAATATTGACTGGTTTGGGGTCTACCAAATTTGATATTGGCCATCATATACTTCAAATTACTTCCTCTTTAAGGACCTCACGGTAATTCAAAGCTAAAATGGCTTGTGTGGATACCATTACACTCTACCGGAATGTACCATTGATTTCTTTGGTTAAACTGCAATATTCTCCTCTGCATCTTCCATTTTTCAGTATTTGTGATGTGAACTTCACTGGTCGTCGCACATGATAGATTGCACATTTTTCCCTCGTCCGGGACAACAACGAACGCAGACCTTCATACCTTCGTATGTGCAGACAAATGTGCATTTATAACACTTTCACTAGTCTGATTTATAAAAAATAAGCAGACATGACTTACGTTCTAAAATGTTCGGAAATCAATTCTCTTTCATTAAACAGCGCTTTCTGGAGGATACAACAAAAGTTGTGTACATAACTAATAGTGAAATCGACAAACACATTTGTCAAATTGCTTGTACATTATTCCGAAAACCATATATTTCTTAACATTTGGTAACATTTATTTTATAGCAAAATCGTTCCTTAATAATATATTATTTATCTTACAACTCTTTACATAACAAGTAAAATTGACCATTTCTTTTTCTTGGGGAAATTATGTTACATGCCGAGAAAAGTGTTTCGCTTTTTCATCAAAGGAACATATTAATAATACTTTCATATATGATTTGATAAAACAATAATAAGTTGGCATAAAGGACAATTGCCATAGAAACGACATCTCTATGGTTATTGACAACTGTACTAGTACAAGCTTAGCCATGGAGTTCCAATTACTTGTTGAAAGGGAAATAAATATCACCGAATAAGTTGAAACGCGAACTTTTTTTGCAAGGTAAAAGCTCGGGAATTTATTCATCATATACTTGAAATTTGGCTTGAAGTTAATTGGTCTAAAATATCTCATTATTGGTACATAATATGTAAAAATCCTACGAATTTATTGGATACTCTGACGTTTCTATATATGAACAGCAATTTGTTTACCTTGACAGCGGGATACTACAAATGTATACTTGAACACAGGACTATACCTCACGTGATTTCCGGCTGACTATACTCTGCCTCCTTTTGGAGTGTATTTCTTTTATGTTATGCACTAGATTAATTACGGACTTCTCCCTCGGGAACCGTTTTCCTATAGTGTTGGCTGGAACGTATTTTTTTTTTCTTTTTTTTTATGAGCACTCAGACTTTTGTAAGAATATGCAATTAAATTACATATTTAATTATTTAGATTTACATTTTAAACTAACTGATAATTTATTTTCTTTCTTCGTGTGGTGGGGGTCGCGGGTATAACAGCACGTATGGCACAAGATTCAAGCCATACCCACGAGCCTTCACCAACACATATTTAAATTTTAATTATACTGCTTAAAGTATGAAATATAAAAAGGATAGTTGGATGCAGAAAAATTAGCTAAAGTGTGAAAACATAAATGCAAAGAATAAGGTAAAGATAAGGGATGCAGAAAACAAAAAAAATAAAAATAAAAACATAAATAGTTAGAGTAATTCAAACGAAATATAATGTATAAACAAAAAGATAGTATCAACTTAATCTAAACTAAATAAAACTAAAGTTTACCTGATTGTAATACCCATCTGGTTTTCCGAGGCCTCAGGCCTCACTGAGATGGGAGTCATCATCGTGCTCTTTTTAAATTTTTATTATTAATTTATTATGTAAATATAACAGATGGTTAAATATTAACCAATAAATATATTTAATTTAAACACATTAGTTTCAAAATTTAAATTACATTTTTTCTTTAAATTCTTGGACACATTTTAAATAACTGCTATATACCTTCTGATTAACATCCTCACCCTATAATTTCTGTATAACGATATCCATAAATATATGGATGAGTTTCTTTTACAGCAAAACATAATATATTTTTATGATCAATTTCAAAATTTTCTAAATCTGTATTCTCTAAGATATCTAACTGTAAGAATTCTCTAAAATAGTGAAATCGTGTGCAGTGTAAATATAAATGTTTGAGATTTTCTAAAGTACTATTACAATAGTTGCATACGTGCATTCCTCTGTATAAGTTTTTCTTTTGTGAGTAAACAATTGTGAACCAAACAATAAATGAAATCATGTATAAAGTTTTTCTTCATGTGAAATAAAAATGACCAAGTGTTTGAATAATCAATTGTAGAGTTTTGTGTTTGTATTGTATGTTTGTGTTGACCTAATTCCAATAGTTCATAATATATGTTCTTTTCAGACTGATCTAAATTCAAATTACTTCGGTATTCTATGTATAGTTTTTTTTAAGTTTTTCATATATAACTGGCATTCTACCAATATTGTGTACATATTTATTATGTGCAAAATAGGAAAAGTGTCCTTAACTGTAAACCCTAAATAATAAATTAAAAAATATGTCCATATTGAGTTATTACCCTTTAAAATCAAAGAAATTCTCCTTAATAACATAGCATCCAATTTAGTATCTGAATAAATTAACTTCAACCCTCCCTTTTGGTGTGTTTCCGCTAAACTTTTTCTACTAAGTAAATCTCTACTCCCTTCCCAAAAATGTAAATAAATAATCCGTTTAATATTATTAATCATACATGTACTAGGGGGAATAACTCTAGCTGCATAAGACATCTTACTAAGTATATAAGTATTTATAACTAAAATTTTGTGTTTAAAGGTGAGTTTTCTTTCAATCAATAACTTACTTGTTATATCCTGTATTGAGTGTAAAATAGGATTCCAATTTTTGTTTATTTTATCTTCTCCGAAATAAATACCTAGAGCTTTTACCTGTTTCTTAATTAATACTTGGATATGAGGTTGTAAATGTTCATTATTTGGACCAAACTTGAGTATCTCAGTTTTACCTTTATTAATTTTAGAGCCTGAAACATTGCCATAATCTTCTAAAATATTCACTAAAACATCATAATCATTAATATTTTCAGTAAGTACTGTACAGTCATCAGCATGCTGAAATACTCAAACTTTGTTGACATAATTTGGAATTTTAATACCATGTAGTAAATTTGAATTCCTAATGACAATTGCCAGTGGTTCAATAGCCAAAGCATAAAGTGACATAGACAAGGAACATCCTTGTCTTAGTGGCCTTTTTATATATATTTTGTCTGTAAAGCTACCATTTACCTGTATTTTATTAAATATATCTTTATATATAATCCTTACCCATTGTATAAAAAAATCTGGAAAGTTCATTTTTTACAATACCTTAAGAAGAAAATTATGTTCCACTCTATCAAAGGCCTTGTCTTGATAAAAAGTAATCATATACCCATCCCTCTCATTTAATTTCATATATTCAATAGTGTCATCAATTGAGAATAAATTGTCGAAAATACATTTTCCTGGTCCCGCCCCTGTCTGTGTATTATCTATTAATTTATTGATTACTTTTGCCAAGTTTTTAGTCAAAAATTTAGTAATGATCTTATAATCAAAACATAATAAACTTATTGGCCTCCATTGTTTTAAGTCCCTTCTGTCACCTTTATTTTTATTTATAATAGAAACAATACCTGTTTTCATACTTTCAGTTAACTCACCATATAAATATATATTATTCAAAACTTCTGTTAAATCGTCCCCTAATTTATCCCAAAATGCCAAATAAAATTCCTTACCTAATCCATCAATACCTGGTGTTTTATTATTTGCTGATGCCTTTATAATTTTGAATATTTCCCCCTTTTCCATAAATATATCCAGACCATGTTGGTCTTCATCCGTCAGTTGTCTAATGTCAATATCATTTAAGTATGTGTCAATGTCATGGTCCGTTACGTTTTGACTGGTATATAACTCTGTATAAAAATTTTCAACAATTTTTATAACTTTATCCTTACCTTGTACAGCCTCCCCCTCCTTGTTAAGTATACTTTTAATTTCCTTTTGCTTACCCCTTATTTCCTCTACAGCTCTAAAAAATCAATATTATTCATATCTTCATCATAGTACTCCATTTTTGACCTTATACACACCCCCCTTTTACTTACATTTTCACTATTATCTATATCAGTTTTAATCTGTTTTATTTTATCCATGTCTAAATGCCTAAATGCTCCTTCCCTTCTTCCGTATACAAATTATTATACAAACCCTCTAATTGAACTTTCCTTTGTTTAGTCACTGTTTTTCAGAAATTTATAGTCATATTTCTAATTTGATCTTTTAGTAATTCCCACCATTCTAATACCTGATACTTACTTTTTTGAGTCTTCCAAAATACAATATAGTTATTTATGTAATCGACATACCTTTCATTTTCTTACAAACTTGTATTAAATTTCCAATATCCCCTCCCCCATACTTCTCTATCAATAATAAATTCTGTATACAAGGCTTTATGGTCTGTAAAACTCACTACTTCATACTTACATTCATTAATTTTAACATTTATGTCTGTATCTATATAAATCCTATCTATTCTAGACCCCCATTCCAATTAACAAATGAAAATACCTTTTTATCTGGATAAACTGTTCTAAAAGATTCCTGTACATTCAAAGTCTGACTGATTTCTATCAATTTATTTCGTATCTCAGAAACATACCTTTCAGTTTGACATTTACTATCTATGTTGTTCTCAATCATATTGAAGTCACCCAAGAGACAAAATTTGTCATCTTTTGTTTTATTAAAATCATTTAAATATCGTACTTATACAATTTTTTAAAGAATTCTTTCTGTTCAGCAGGAAAATTAACTGTTACACCATATATATTTATTATATGTATTTTTATTTTCTCCATTATACAACTAATATGAAGCATCCTACCTTTTAAAAGTCGAGGTGTATTGTAAACCTCTATATCCTTTAAATCCTTTTTAACAATTGTTACTACCCCAATATGTCTTTGTAGTTTAGAAATATATATAAAAAATCATCATATTTTTCTAAAAAATCTTTATGTTCAAAATTTACCCCAGTTTCTTGTAAACAAATGAAATATAAGTCACCATATTTTTCTAATATCTTTTCAACTCTATACTCAAACCCCTGTCTAATATTCAATGTTAAAATTTTCATCAGAGTAAATAAAATATGAGAAACATAATTTTGTGCTCTTGTTAGTGGAAGAAGGGGGAAATCAGTCCTTTTTTTTGTATTTTACCAGGCTGATTTTCTTTGCCGGTACCCAATGAATTTCTATTTTTTCGTTTTTTTTTGTGTCTATTTCTTCTTTATTCTTTTTAATAAAATCAGTTTTATCATGTTTATATTTTCTTTGTCTACTTTTTACTCTTTCCTCCCTTTGTTTTTCGTATTTATCATCTTCCTCCTCTGTGTCATAGATTGAGTTCAACTGAGCCACTAAGGCTTTGTCAAAATTTGAATCAATATTTTCGACATCTACTACTTCACCCTCTTCTAATTCTGAAATACTATTATCATTATTTTTGCTTACTTGTTTTTCTCCCTGGAAATCTTCTTTGCCTTGCTCTGCGTTTTCACTCGTCCCATCAGGTATATCGGCATTGATTTCAGGCGCACCTGTTCCCTGACTATCATCTGCTGTGATATCCTGATGGGTGTCGGTTGTAACCGGTTGTTGTATAATGGTATCGGTATCTACTATTTTCGGCGAAGTCTCATCAGCATCGTGCGCTTGATTAATATTTACATCGGTGCTATCGGTACTATCGGTTGCGCCTGGTGCAATTTCAACCGTTTCACCAATTGTTGTCGTGTGTATAGGATCTTGTGTTAACGTTTCGTCTAAAGTTCCGGTGGAACTTCCATGACTGTAGTTTTTATTAGACCATGCTGGTCTACTCTCTAGAGGACAATCTTTCGATGTATGTCCAAAACCCTTGCATTGCACACAAAATAAATCATTTTTGTTCTCATCTGCCTTTGTTGGGCAGTTAGCTGCCAAGTGTCCATATTCACCACAATGGTAGCATTTTTTACCCTGGGGTTGGCCATCATATTTAATTGTCACAAGTTGGCCTTTAATGTAGAGTTTCCTGGGTATATGGGTTTTTAAGTCCTTCATTTTAACTATCTTTACCCCAGATTGTATAGTTGGAAATTGTTTAAATCCGGGTGTAAATATCTTACTTACTGTTCCATATTTTATCATTTTCTGACTAATATAGTAAGGCTTAACTTCGAAAGGGAGGCCATATATAATGACGTCAGTGATATCACTTTTTGTTTGATAACTGAGTGGCCTAGCCTTTTGGGTTGTTAGAGTTACCTCGCCTATGTGAAATCTCTTAAAATCCATTAAGATAGCGTCTCGGGAGTTCACATCAACACATGTAAGTAGAAAATAATCATCAACTTTTTGGCAGCATTTAACAAAGCTGGCTATGTTTAATTGTGTTTGAAACCACGTTAATAGTTGGATAGTGGATATATTTAACTCACTCTCAGTTTCAGTAGAAACTACAATAGTTAGTTCTCTATTAATAGTTCTCTGATGACTAGCATATTCAAAATCCTCGGAGAAGACACTCTCGTTGTCTTCGTCTCCGGCATTCGACATTGTCGACAGTTAATATGGAAACACAATACGAATAAATAATGAACTAAACATATATACAAGTATGGACCAAAAGTCAAAATAAGTCAAAGTAAATAAACTAAATAAACATAGAAAGACGGACTTCCCTAAAGAAGGGACGGTGCTTTGTTTAAACACTACATATTGATTTTGTGGTGTCACGATATACTTATGAATAAATGTCCGTTGGAGGTTGAATTATGATTTAAAAATGCAGTAAAGATTAATACAGTTGAACTTCGATGGCTCAAACTGCAATAGCTCGAACGGGTTCGAATACACTCGAACACTATGGATATCTCGAACCCTTCTTATTGCCCCTTTGTTTCTCGGCCTTTTCATTGGGACGTCTAAATCAATTTACCAAGAAAAAGGTTATGTTGTCTTCAGTTTTCCAAGAATTAGATTCATTTTCCCGTAAATGTCCTTAGCTGATTTTGGCTTTACATTTNATTGGTTATTTGTTCTCTATCAGTTTTAAAATATCTTTGAGTTTCTGGTCTTCCAAACGTTTAGATTTTATCTGCACTGAAGAGACATAAGTTGTCGAAATGCGCATATGCAGAAAGTAAATTCACAGTAACTTCGGTATTTAGTTATTTGATTGCGTTTACCACATAGTATATGTCTCCTTAAATATAGATTTTTGAATCAACTGACGGCGAATAAAAGGATATGGAGTAAATGCACATGAGACAAATTCTCTACAAATGTATGGCGAAAAGAAGCAAAGGAATAAGGCTTTTATTGTTCTTTATCTTGATGTCACCATGAGGCATCCAACACGCTTTATAAATAAATATTTATATATATCTTAAACATAAAAAATATGAATAATATGTTTTCAACTATTTCATATAAATGCAAAACAATAGACATATAGTCAGATTTCCTTTATATTTGCCGATGTATTTCACCACAAACTTCAATATTTTTAGAATCATGAACATTTTATTATCTTGTAAAGGTATCAAAAATCTGCCAGACTCCCTAAAAACGCTTTTGTTTTTTTTTTCCAGAATTTCCTGACTGGATTGTTTCCCTTTTGCATGACCGAAAAGCGCAGAAGTAGTTGGAAACGTCTGGTAAGTTATTGATAGACCTCTCTCTTCCTAACATTCACAGGACTTTTTGTGACTCTTTTCATTCTCTTTAGAGCAGTAGCTTATAAGAATTTTTCATAACAGGGTTTGGGGTAGCTGTTTATTTAGGGAAGTCAGAGAAAAATATCTGTACAGGCACCGTTCAAATAAATATACATCCATCATAAATATCTGATAGCCACAAAATAAAATAAGCTTTGACATTTTTTATTGAGCTTCTTTTCCATCTGTGCTAGAATTACTGTCTAAGCTATGTACATCACATCAGTACATAAATCTGATTACAAATACCTGAGCATAATTTAATTTTCAGAATAATTTTAATTTGGAAGTTAAAGCTTGATGTTCAATTAAACAATACGAAATACTGAAATTCCAATCTCTCCGAAAGTTTTAAAGACGTCACCATAAATATGAATCTTGTGGATATTACACTTCGAAATCATTGTTACGTCTGGGCTGATGTCTGTATCACTAATGTTATATTGCTCCCTGATTCTGTTTTACTTTATGTTTTGACATCAAGGACGTCAAAAAAATTATGGTATCATAACCATAATCAAAACACAAATATCTCTCACAAAAAAGATAAGTCAGTTTAGTTTTTCAAAAGAACGAAATTTATGTTTCTATCCCAAGGATAAAGACGAGATGGGCTGAACTCAAATCCGAAGACTCAGATATCATGTTCATCATGGGCTTGCCGAGGGATGGACTAAAGATATCTTGGTCTAAGGGATTAAGATCAGCCTGTCTTGCCTTTTCGCAAGGATTTGATTTGATTCTTTGTCTTGCCTCGACGCTATGAAATAACTCGTAAAATCTTGTTCAGCTTCGAATTTTACAAAGAACTATCACAAATTTTCCGGGGAATTATATGACGTTACAATTTCTATATGTTTACCAACCTTATGGTAACTTCGTTGTCAACAATTTGGGCGATTTCAAATCTCAGTGTAAAAAGAAATTGCATCACTCAGGATTCAAGATAAATCGCTGGTTCAAATCTACATATTCAAATATTTATATAACCAGAAAGAGTTAATAAATCAGACAACAACAACAAATACTAGTAACACTCGATAAATCTCATGAAAATTCGAAGCGACGGAAGACATCTTGAATTTTTCACACGCGCTTACGGTCGATGTGAGAAAGAACACTAACCTTGCACGAAGGGGTGAGATAATTTGATCTCACTTACCTAAAATGACGTGAATTCTCTACCCCATAGGTGAGAAATACTGGTCATGTACTAAGCAACAAGACGAAAAATATCTCCGTAACTGTTGCGGCGAAAAATTGTAAACGGACAGTATTCAAATAGAGTTTTAAATATTTATATATATAGATGAACAACAACAATAAAAGCGTTGTTCCATTTGCTTAATCTTGCCATGTATTTATAGGGATTTTGTCCCATGTACATTTACTCCATATCCCTTTATTTGTTCATTCTAAGTAAATATAAGAAAAATAGATCTTAGAGATATCCACACCATGGATACCATTGTAGAAGAAATGGATTAAAACTGATAGTAATGAACTGGATAGCTACTATGATTGTATTCTTGGGAATGAAGAAGATTTTGAGAATAGCACCCCAACCTCATCAGTTATGAGCAGAAGTCCTGCCTTCGGGTACCCACTAAAGCAGAATAAGGGATATTGTAAGAGCAAACCTTAACATGGATGATCTCTGCTAAAGACACAGAAGCAAGGACCAAGAGGAAAATTCCAGTCGAAGGCAAGATCATGGTATGAGACAGCATGAAGAACCTTTGTAAAGGATGTTGGTTTGAAAGGGTATACCAGGACTAGTAAAGATTGCATTGGTGAAAGGAATCGAGGAGAAAAACAAACCATACCGCGAAGAAGTCCTTACCATGAAGCAGCTAAATCGCTTACTAGGGCTCACTGGGCTCAACAGCCCAGTAGTCAGTACTTCGGTGCTGACCCGAAAGCCGATTATTTTTTGAACCTTACAATATCCAAATTTTTGTAAATTTTGTTGAAAACTAAGGAGTATCTCCCTCATGCAAAGTTCTGTCCTTAGCTGAATTTGGCTTTACATTTACATGATATTGGTTATTTGTTCTCTATCAGTTTTTTAATATCTTTGAGTTTATGGTCTTCCAAACGTTTAGATTTTATCTGCACTGAATAGACATAAATTGTCGAAATGCGCATATGTAGAAAGTAAATTCACAATATGTTCGCTATTACGCTATTTATTACCACTGGGTCGATGCCACTGCTGGTGGACTGTAAGTCCCCGAGGGTATTCACCAGCCCAGTAGTCAGTACTTCGGTGCTGACCCGAAAGCCGATTATATTTTGAACCTTACAATATCTAAATTTTTGGAAATTTTGTTGAAAACTAAGGAGTATCTCTCTCATGCAAAGCTCTGTCCTTAGCTGAATTTGGCTTTACATTTACATGATACTGGTTATTTGTTCTCTATCAGTTTTTGAATATCTTTGAGTTTATGGTCTTCCAAACGTTTAGATTTTATCTGCACTGAAGAGACATAAATTGTCGAAATGCGCATATGTAGAAAGTAAATTCACAGTAAGTTCGGTATTGCGTTATTTACTAAGAACTCCAGCATCATCAAGTACTCTTGGTGCAGGGTGAACGATACAATGGAGGTTATAGAGAAGGAAATCCAAATGCTCGTTTGAAGACGAAGTCCAATTTACCGATAGGCGCACAGTGAAAAAAGGCGTATTGGCACAGAAGTCGTTTATCTTTGAAGCAGCATATGATCACATTTCCAAAGATTAGTGCAAGCACAATCACCTGCACCGTTTGGAAAGCACTCGACGAAAAGAAGGATTGAAGATGCACCTAGTGCTCAAAGCCCTACCATCGACCGGTCCGAATACTCACGTCATTCCCTAATTTATATCGGCCTTTACTACGCCCTTCCATTCATCAACCTGAATTTGGAGATAACATTCATAATTAAGAAGGTCAAAGAAAATACGACTGAGGGGAGAGGATTTACTGGAAGTCTCATTGATTCAATTAATGATGCTCAAGGGAAGTTATTACATATTACTCCCACAGAAGCTGAATCAAAACAAAAGTATCATATACGTGCGGAAAAAGGATGATCGCTGCTTCAAATGGGCGGTGTAATCTGCGCTTCATACTTCTTAGTTAGATAGGATATCAACAAACAAAGTGAAACGATGAAAATTGTAGGCAGCGGACGGCATTGAGTTTTAGTCCTCCTCAAGATAAATTCGAGAGATAGAATTCAGCTATCAGCGTCAACTTCTTTGGCTTCGATGTCGTAAAGAAGGGTGAAGATTGGTAGGAGCATCTTCAGCTATATCCTTGCAGAATATCTATGAATACGGGTAAGGCAGTAGATCTCCATAAGCGAAGGTAGATGAACAGGATCAGGAAGAATCAGATTAAAAGGCGGATATACAATTTTATACTCAGAACATAACACCTGCCATTATCATCAACAAAGAAGTAGAGATAATGTTATTACAGTGGTATCAAATCAGTGATCGTTAAAAAATAGCATGGTTTAATTCCAAATTCTACAACTGACCATGATACAGTTTTATGTTCCAATTGACAATGCAGCCGAAGAAAGCAAAAACAATTTTTTAAGAGCTACAAATAATTTTTGACCGAGTTCCTCAACTTGACATGGTTCTTGTAACTGCGAATATGAGGGCAAAAGGTAGGTGCTAACGCAACCAATATATAACAGGTTATAGGAAACATAGCTGTTGTGTTCGAAATGAAAATGAAGAACAACTGGTTGAGTTTTGTCAAGGTAAGAGAAAAACAAGCTGAATTTAGGAAAGGACGAAGCTGTACTGACCAGATATTCGCTCTCAGAAACATCATCGAGCAAAGTATAGAATGGAATGTGCCTTTTTCCCGACTTTTGGAAAGCATTTGAAAGAGTCCGCAGAGACACCTTGTGGAAAATTCTTTGTGCATACGGAATTACCTAACTGACCGAACTGTTCTACATAAACTTTGATTGTAGTACCATCCATGGAAACTCCATCTCCGAAGCATTCAGTGTAAGATCTGATGCAAGGCAGGGTTTTATACTAGGCCAATACTGTTCCTAATGACAATTGACTAGATACAGCGAAAAAGCTCCTACAAAAAGGTAATTGACAATCGAACCGTCAGTCTAAAATGAAAAATGAAAGGACAATGGCACCATCGGAAAAAAAGAAACAAAGACATAACATCAGCACAGAAAAGAAAAATGAAGATACACACATACAAAAATGAACAACACGTGCCCAATAAAAAAACATTTGTGAGATTAAGTGCACCGGTATAGTAAGCATTTCTTGCTTCTTATAAGACACCCGTCATGTTGGATATGACAACTTCGGTAGTAAAGTCAAATCCGGTAGAGGAAACAAGCTTTTGTTGCAAAGAGAAAGATCTGTTGTCATCTGGGAAAAGGATATCCAATAGCGGTCCACAAGACCGTGAAACTTCTGTAGTGATGACTTCAAGTTATGGGTAACATAGCCTTGCTTGAGTAACCAATTTGTAAGCAACCGAGCTTTATTAAGGTATTCACTGTATCGACCACAAGCCATGAATTTGAATGGTCAATGTTCATTGAACTTGAAAATATGAATTTTGCAGATAATCTTGCAGACGTTTCAGCCACCAGACAACACTTTCAAGAAAATGGATACATGCACTTATTATTCCCAACAGACTGGTATATATGAAGATAAACACCTACAAGACTAAAGTGATGACATACCCTAATCACTATAAACAACAGTGAATTAGAGACAGTGGTAGACTTTACTTATCGAGGTAGCATCATAAATTGCTAAAGGATGTGCTACATTTCCAAGACTAAAAATGTATGGACTTCTAAGATCTACAGCAAGAAATCCAAAGTCAGCATATGTAACAGTAGTGTAACACAAGTGCTGATCATCTAATATTTTACGAAAGGACATGGAGTAAATGAACATGAGACCATAACACATATGTAAACATGTGATGCATGGGTTAGAGTGTTGACGTATCAACTGGTGTGATTTGCTAAATTGGCAGTATTTTTAAAACAAATGAGGATCTGTTGAAATGACGCGAATGTCATCCCATCGAAACAGAACTCAAAAGAAGACGCTTCAAATGGTTTGGCCAGGTATTGAGAATGCCAAACGAACGAATACCTAAAGTAGCCATTCACTGGACACCACTTGAAAAGAAATGCCACAAACCACCTCGAGACGAACTATTGAAGCAGAACTACTGGACCAAAGAAACAGATTAGGTCAAGCTTAACATCTTACAAAGGACAGAAGAAAGTGGCCTTATGTGCCACAGGGGATGAGGAGGATAGGTAAGGTGAGTAGATCTCCAGCGAGGGTAGCAGCATTACTGCTGAATTAGAACTTTTCACGCCTTTGACTTAACAAGAGACGGGATGCAAAAAAACTCAATCTACTGTTGCCGCAGGTATCTATCTAACTTCTCCAGACAGGATATCTTGGATGACCATATGAATTATTGCACCCAAAATGGTGGAGTAAACGAGGTGTCAGACGAAGAAAACATCATAGTCTTTCTTAATTATAATAAGGTGAACAGTGTGGAAATCGAGGACTTCACAGTGAAGTTAAAAGCTTGCCAGCCTGGTCCATCCAACGCCTAGTAGTAGGGTGCCCAAGCGACATTTTTTTCGGCTTTGGGTTAATGGAATCACACACACCTGCATTATACATTTTCGGAAAGAGGATACCATGGCGCATCGAAATAATGATGTCCTAGAGATCAAATTTGGTCTCATTTTATTGAAATATGGGGTTAAATGTCATTTCCTAAAATCAAGAAAAATCTCACGAAAAAATTAGCTTCATTTTACCTACAAACCCTTCACGAATTTTTCAAAAAATAATATTAATCTTATTCAGACAGTTCATAGTTTTGTTTTTTTTATAACGATTTGTCATTTATTCTCATTAAACAAGTTTCACGGTTAGAATTTGTTTTTGATGTGTGCAATTTTAAATATTTGCACCTGAAATACATAAAGGACGCTTTTAATTATTATGAATAGTATTTTCTAAGTTTTTGTTGAACCATTGATTAAAGGAAACCTTAAATTAGATTTTAAGCCTTACCTCTTCAAAATTGAATAAAACCTGGACAACATAAATCACATTTTTGTTTTTGGTATTACTTGAGTAAATTTCCATGAAAAACAAGCACTACCATAAAACCTAACAAAAGGCTCTCAAGAGCCTGTGTCGCTCACCTGGGTCCTATGCAGCACTATAATTCCCAATTGATGGTCCATCTTTGGTGGTGTATGTACATAAAAATCAGAAACTTTTTATAAAATTCAATTAAAATTGTTCAAGCAGTTTTAGAGAAGATTTTTGAATGCAGTTTCCAAAATTAAGGGGCCTATGTTAATGTACGTTCCCTGCTGGCAGCTATTTAACATAAAACTTTCAAGAGGGTCACCCAAGGACTATCATATCAAAATTCTACTGACATTGTTCAAGCAGTTTCAGTAGAGAAGATCTTATGCATTTCTCACTGGGTCCAATGTTAAACTAAGTTTTGCTACTGGTGGCCATGTCGGAAGACGGATCAGCACCAAAGTAACAAGCTTGGTCAAAATCTCACAAGTTTCATTTATGCATGACTAAATTGAATCCATTCAGTGGTTTTTCATGATATTTTTGTACGCATTTCCCCTTAGGGTCCAATTCATCGCTGGCGGCAATGTTGGATGATGGATCAGCACCGAAGTAACAGCACTTGGTCAGCTCCTCATAAGCATCATTTATGCAAAGTGGATGATTCATTTGAAGTTTGGTTCCATTTGACCCAGTGGTTTCACAAGAGAAGTTTTTTGAAAGTGAGCTAACGACGGACGGACGACGGACAGACGGACAACGGACGCCAAGTGATGGCAATAGCTCACCCTGGCATAGCCAAGTGAGCTAATAAAACCAATAAAACTTGACCAAAACCCTGTTATATCATCTACATCGATAGAGAAATCTCAATTTAAATGTAAAACATAACTATATACATGAAAATTCGAAATTCGACCAATTTAAAAATCTCCAACAGATCCAAATAATTTCACAAGACTTGGTCTGCCATGGTATTGTACCTTCATATAGATTAGAGTTGTCGGGCTTCGTACGTTTTCAGATTTATCAAGCGCAAGATTCACAAAAAATTTTGAGATTTTTACGCTAATTTAATGCTTTTATATGTTGATTTCTCTGTAATGGTAGACATGACACCCCTGATTTTTTACACAGATGATAGTCGTATTTCCGTTTAAATTTAAAATATTTCGAAAATTTTGGTAAATAATTTCGTATTCAACAAACATGTCTTAAATTCATGACCTTTTTTATTCAAATTTTAACACCGACAAATTATAAAAATCAATGAATGATGAATAACATTCTAACTAGTAAAACAAAATTTTATATCTGGACTTTCACAAAAATAGCTTCTTATCAGGATATCAGAGACTCTTACTAATTTCTATAAATTTAAAGATACCATATATAAGAATCTGCTGTAGGGTAACCCTTAGAAAAGACAAATTACAGAAATCGTGACCACGAAAACTTTCTACGACAATGAAAAATA
The DNA here is from genome assembly GCA_002080025.1 of Modiolus philippinarum. Taxonomy (NCBI): domain Eukaryota; kingdom Metazoa; phylum Mollusca; class Bivalvia; order Mytilida; family Modiolidae; genus Modiolus; species Modiolus philippinarum. Next base: position 54,091 of record MJUU01036227.1, on the reverse strand, counting down.
TTTAATTTAATAGCTATTCCAGCTTATAAAACAAAAATTAGTCGTGTGTTATTCCGTTAACCCAAACTCGCCAACTAAGCGTCTTTTTGGACATTTGGCACCCTACTATAGACGAAGACGAAAAGCGTCACCGACCACCAGGTTTTGGCTGCCAAGTGAAATATGCCAACGGCGACTACAAAGAACCGGTCATCTACTACTAACTAATTTATACAGTGCATGGAGAAGGAAGTGAGACAATTTTCGGGCTCTATCACGAAAAAAATCCGATGGTGATGACAGATAAAGACAAAAACACCTTCGAGGCAAGAAAACAATACGGAGATCAATTGGATTTGGATCAATTGGATTGGAACAAAGTTTGCGACTATAATAACCTCACAGGTGAGTTTCGTGATGCAGTACTAGATTACAAATTTTGATTCGGGAGCATCATACCAAGTAAGGCCATGAAACATCTTCCATTGCCTTACTTGGTATGATGCTCAAGTAAGGATCTGACAATTAGCATATCACCTGTATCCAAAATACGGACGAAACGTATACCAGCTTCTCCAAGAAAGTGGATGAGGACTTGAAGATGAGATTCATTGACTCGATGAGGTTAATGCTGGGCTCCCTCGAACACTTGATAGAGAATCTTACTCATTATTAATTCATAGCGACGCAGAAAAGTTTTCTTGATCAATACGAGTAATAATGAGGAAGGGGGTGAATCTCTATGATTTTTCGCTTACACGTGCTTAAGGTGCTGTCGATCGGTCTGGTTTTCGATGACGTAGTATACTCGATATAAAAATGGAAATACCGAAGTTATTGTGAATTTATCTTCTGCATATGCGCATTTCGACAACTTGTGTCTCTTCAGTGCAGATAAAATCTAAACGTTTGGAAGACCATCAACTCAAAGATGTTCAGAAACTGAGAAGACAAATAACCAATAAGATCTAAATGTAAATCAAAATCAGCTAAGGACAAAGCTTTGTATGAGAAAGATACATCATAGTTTTCAACAAAATTTACAAAGTTGTAATATTTCAATTTTCCATAAAGAATTGTTTTCGGTCAGCACCGAAGCACTAACTACTGGGCTGGTGAATACCCTCGGGGACTAACAGTCCATAACCAGAGGCATTAACCCAGTGATAACAAATTACTTAATGCCGAAGTTACTGTGAATTTATTTCTGCATATGCACTTATGTCTCTTCAGTGAAAACTGATACAGAACAAATAACCAATATGACCTAAACTTAAAGCCAAAATTGAGGACAAAGCTTTGCATGAGGGAGATATTTCTTAGTTTTCAACTAAATTTACAAATAAATCTGATATTGCAAGAATTCAAAAATAGTATGCTTTCGGGTCAGCACTAAAGTACTGACTACTGGGCTGGTGAATTTTAGATCAAGAACTTCAAGAACTAGAGATTAATTACCACCGTATAATCGTAGTAAGAGGATGACTCGAAAGCCCGCAATCAAGCAAAATCAACCGAAGAAAGCGTGATCGATTCTTTAAAAGATAACGCTTGAAAGTTGAAGGTTATCATAACAACCTTTGTGCGTCTCTCTGGTGAGATCAAAAAGATTACAGGGGCCAATCGCAGCTGGGGTTACCGTATAAGTGTTTTTATTCGCGGAAAATTTTGCGATTTCTTTAAAAATTGCTTGAATTTATTGCAGCGAGGCTGAAGTATTTGCGATTTTTTATCATTAACTGGCTAAAACTATGAATAGCGTTTTCGGCTTAAACTCGAATTTCCGATACCGATTTCCGGAAACCCGTCAGAAACTCCTAGTTTCCGTTCGATTTCAATCGGAAACTAGGGTTTTCGGCGAAATACTTTGTATACCGATCGGAAACCCCTAGTTAACGTGCGGTATACCTAGTATTTTGCACGAAAAACCCTCGTTTTCGTTCGAAATACTAGGTATACCGCATTTTTGTTACCATCGCGTGTCATAAATGAGTGTGACAATGCTACGGGCGAAGCATTCATGCGCAGGCATAGTCATACCGCAGTTTGAATTGTACGCGGCCGTTTTTTTTTTGTACTTTGAAAAACAGCGATGCTGGCGGTAGGCTGCCTCATGTGCTCGCTTGATGGGTTGGACCAAGGTTAGGGAGTATAATGGGTATTTACTTATTATCCAGGTTAGTCCCATTTTTAATGAAATTGTGTCCTGGAAAATCCATTACAATATGTATCCGATTGATCAGCGAATTCATTAGTACTGGTCTGGTGTCCGTACCAGCCACGAAGTGTGATTTCCTGGCTCAAAAGACGACACAGTGTTTCACCGTCCGACGCCGTTCGTTGCTGGTAACTACCTCAGTCGTGCCTTTCGTATCTGTTTCCTACCGCATTTAACGCATTAGATCATTGCATTTTTATATAAATGGAATTCCAAGACAAATCCTACAGTGACAGTGCACCAGCGAGAGTAAATCACCTCTTCCATATAAATAAACAAATAAAAGAATGTACAAGGGACAAAATCCCTATAAATACAGGTTAGATTAAGCAAATGGAACAGCGCTCTCATTGTTATTCTTCATTGGAGGGCACCACAGTGGCGGATCCAGACTCTCTGCTAAGAGGGGGACCAATATTTTTTTTTCAAAAGGGGGGCCCGGAACCCAATTTTTCTAAAAAAAGCCTAGGAATTTTAAATATTTTCCGACCTAAGGGGGGAGCGGGCCCACCCGGCCCCCTAAATCCCTAAATCCGCCACTGCACCATAAGGCCTTCAACAAAATTAATTACTAGATTTAGAGAGTAACTTATTTGGATTGAACCAATTGAACCAATTTTTAATAAGGCTTTCTCTATACATATTTATTTTTATATTTATATATCAATAATGCATTGTGGTAACGTATTCTTTTTCGGCATTGAAACGATGCCACATTCTTCAAATAGTTCGCCAGAGGGTTTTGTACAATCGTGTACGTCTTGCAGCTATATGTAGTTGGCTTTTATTTTTTTATCAGATATTTACCAATGTATTGAAAGTGCGCTACGAAAAAACGGTTGAGAAGTGAAACTGCTATGGTTGATTTGTGTTTTGTATTGCATTGTGGGAAGATCAATTGAAATAAACATACGAAATGTTGAATTTAGGCTGAAATGAAGGGATTTTCTGTTAAATATTTTGTTTCAAAATAACTGATTAACTATGGACATCATTGGAATGGCTTCGTCTTTCGTTGGTCTTTGTGCAAACAGTTATAAAATTGACCTCGTTATATAAAAGCGATAATTATTCTTTATGTCATTGTGTCATGAGTAACCGTTTGTTTGTGAAAACACTGTGGTAGGGACCAAGTCATTGTGTTTTGTTCCTAGACGAAAAAATAGTTGTCATTCCATTCTAGAGCGACAGCTGCGAAGTACATAATTATGCGATAGAATTTTAGTGCAACTGCTCTGGTTGATTGGTGTTCTGGGAAAACAAATGCGATTGTTGATAAGGCACAATACGATAGTTATGAAGGACATATACTCTTGCCGATTTGTACGTTTTAAACATGCATTAACCGAATTTTTATTATATGATAATTATTATGAAGGCAAAATCCTTTCAAATTGTGGATGATACTTTGGTCCCAAATCATTTTGGCACACTTATTGCCTTCCTTGTATTTAAACATTTTAAACACTCTTACCCTTTTCATAATTCAGACAGAATGCTGTCATAAACAATTTCAAACTCCTTAAAATATCATCGCTACTCGTTTGCCGATGTATCGATATGTATATCCGCGACAGGCCATCGAGTAATCTTCTGCTGTGGTTAAATTCGCCGTGTATCATCCGTACACAGGAAATAGGTACCAGGAATGGTTATCGTTTAAATTTCAATGAAATCTATCATTAGTGTACGGTGGTATCAGTGTGTAGCTGCTTAGTAGCTATGAACTGGATCCACGTATACTAATGGTAACTGTCATTAAAATTTAAGTGAAAACCAGTCTTGGTACCTATATCCTGTGTACGGATGATACACGGTGAAATTTCTTACTTGTGGCAACAACATCAACAAAAACAGACAGTTACATATGAAAACGAGTGTTAGGATAAAGTGGACGTTTCTTCTGGTGTACATCAAGAAATGATTTTATGCCTGTTCCTTAATTATGATTGTTCTATCTATAGACCTTTAAAAACGACACGAAAGGTTAAGTAATCGAGAACCAAACCATCAGTCCTAAAACGAACAATCCACGGACAATGGCAAAATAAAAAACCCACAACAGAGACATAACATGAGTACGGCACATAAAAGAAATACGAAGACACACACACATACAAAAACGGACCCAATAAAAACCTTCGTCGAGATCAGGTGTACCAGCAGAGTAAGCATATCCTGCTTCTTATAAAACATCCACCGTGTTGAACATATCCAATCCGGTAGTAAAGTCAAATCCAGTAGAGGAAGAACAACTTTACTACGAATACATTTATAAATCAATAACTTTTTTAATGTTGTAACAAGACCAAGTGTTGAATTCAGCAGGGTATTACAGGAACCTAATAATAATATAGATGAAATACCGAAATGACAGGGAAGAATGGTCCGCTTTGTTTGTCAAGTATATCTTGCCTGGCCTTGTTAAAGGGCTCGTTGCATCACCTATTTTGATCCCGCTAAACAGCATAGTAACTATGACACCCAATTCAGTCTAAGACGTGCACTATTTTCATTCCATGATCACGATTAGTATATCCTGGAAATATTTCCAAGAAAAGTATAATAAACAACGACATTTGACAGCGAGAACTCCTATTATGAACGTTTTCTATAAGATAATTGATCATACGTCTTTAATGATAAATAAGTGCTGACTGTCTTGTATTTTTTGTTTAGTTTTGCTCAATTTCTGAATGTTCCCCTTATTTTGATTTAAAGCAATAACGTGTTTTGCTATTCCGGTGTTCCACAATCTTTGTTTTATATAACCCTTACTCTTAAGAATGCACTAATCAACTAGCTCTCATGTACATCTCAACCAGTGCTTATGTACATCTCAACTAGTGCGCGTCTTGAAAATATACACTTCTCAACTATAACAACGGTAATCATACATGCACTGTCAAACAGCACTGTGTTGGTTTAGAATCACGTTTTATTTTATACTGTTGAAAATTCAGGTAGTCAATCAATAAAATTGTAAGGTGTAATAGTTCCTAAAATAATGTATATGTCATTCATGATCAAAATTCGTCTCGCCGTTGTTTAAAATCGCTTAATAAACTTGATTTGGTCTTTTGTTCCGCTGTATTCAATTAAAATATAGAATCGAAGGCACTTTTAAGTACTTACTACCTTGTGGAAGGACAGCAAGACACCATTTTGTCATTGGAAGAGCGTTTCCACACATTTTTATAACGAAAAACGTGCAGACAATTCTTCTGTTAGCACCAATCAACTATAACGGTTAAACTCCTAAACCGTTTTTCCGTAGCGCACTTTCAGTACATTGTTTACTACAGTTCCCTAAAACTGAGCAACAATAATCATAATATGGAAGAATATACGCATTACAAAATGGAACTCTCGTGTTATGAATAAAGTATTTCTTTATTCCTCTGAGTAATGCCAAAGATGAATTGGTCCTTTTTGAGTTATATGATTTATATGTTCAGTCGATGAAAAAGTTGAATCAATGAAAACACCAAGAAACTTCTAGCACTGACTTTCACTTATCTAATGGCCATTGATAGATATCTAAAATGTATCACCAGATACGATATTTTAATGTTTTGAACCTATACAAATAGACTTTGTCTTTGACTCTATTTTCATTGCACCATTGCAAAATGTCTTCAGGTATAGTTATTTGTGCCTGGCTTATACAATGCTTATCTTTTGAAACGCGGATATTGAACTATCGTCCGCAAAAATATTAGTCTTATGATTTTGCTGATACAAAGGAAGGTCATAGATACAAATCAAAAATTATATAGGTTCTAAAACTGACTTGTTGGAAATCAGAAAACGCATTTGAAATGGAAAATGTTTGTTTTCTGCCGTTTAAATTAGAAGAAAACTACCGTAAAGAAGTGTAAGAAAATTTTGTTACACTACTCTGGTTTTCTGTATTTTCAAGTCAAATTACAGGAAGTTTCATGATTGTGGTCTTCCATATTATATCGATTGCAAAATGTCCCTTTTGCCATAGGTTTTAATCAAATTACAGGAGATTTCGTGATTACAGGCATCAATATACATGTAAAATCGATTACAGAAAATGTCTCTTTTGCCATATGTTTTCAGTCAAATTACAGGAGTTTCATAATTGCGGGCATCGCAATAACATTGAATACAGAAATTGTCACTTTTGCTTTGTATTTTTAGTCAAATTACAGGAAGTTTCATGATTGCGGGCTTCGATATCATATCAAATACAGAAAGTGTCGCTATTGCAATGTAATTTTAGTCAAATTACAAAAAGTGTTATGCCATGTATTTTAGTCAAATTACAAAAAGTGTTATGCCATGTATTTTTAGTCAAATTACAGAAAGTGTTATGATTGTTGGCTTCAATATTGTATTGGTAGCGGAAAATTTATTGCCTTTTTGTTTTATGTTTTTGGTGAATTTTCATGCATTGTTTCGATTAAAATAAAGAAAAATAGCCGCTGTGGCCACATGCAGTTATGATTTCATTATCTTTTCAATAAAAATTTTAACATGTTATATATTTGGACAGGGACTATATGAATTCCAGATTTGGACGAATTTTAATCCGTCACATTTATTTCTAGTCTATGCGTTATTTTAACGTTATTATAATCACTAAGTATTGAATAATTTATTCTTAATCAAAACAGTTCTTGGTGATGCCTGCTTTTAGAACAACCCCTGACTATGACTGCTTTTAGAACAACTCCTGGCCATGACTGCTTTTAGAACAGGTTATGACCATTTTTAGAACTGTTCTTGACAATGACCAGTTCTAGAACTGTTCTTCAAAATGGCTGTCATTAGAACAATTCTACACAATGACTGTGTCTATGACTGCTTTTAGAACTTAGATTAGTTATCAAAACAGTTCTAAGTTAACTTCGTGAGATGTTATGACTGTACCCAACTGTAAGTATGTATGATATTAATATTATCAATACAAAATTAGCGGTGTTTAAGTAATGCAGGAAGTGAATAAAATAAATAAACTGTGGACACATGATATGTCTCGCCCGCTCCATGTATCTCTTGAATTTGCACACTAATCTACCTAGAGCAGCAGCCATAACAAAATCTGAGTCACAAATCATTATGTATTCCTCACGACAGATTTGCATATCCTATATCAAGTGGCTAGGGCTACTGGCATAGCTTATAATAACTGCCTGCAAAAAAAAATTAACTTCATCATTCATGCATGACTAAGGGGTCAATGCCACTATCTTCGCGTCGAATTAGTACTACTGAAGACGCAACTACATGTCAAATATCAAGTGCCCTAGGGCTAGAAGTACGTTTTGTACAAACTGCTTGTTAAAAATTGAAGGTGGTCGTCCATGTATGACCATAAATAAGTAGGGATTTGAGTTGTTTCCATTCTAATGCTACTGTACATCAAATACCGTGAACCTACAACTAACGTTAGCTTGTAAATTCTCAATAGTTTCCAATTTTTGGCACTGCCACCGTTGTTGCCGCCTACGAAAACAGTATCCGTAATAAGTCTCACTTTCGTGAGTTTTCGTCGCGTGCGAGACAGAAAGTAAGTGGTACTTGTAGAAAAAAAATAGGTAGCAGAAATTTTAGAAGATTAAACTAAAAAACAAAATATACAAAAAAATTATCTTTAACAAGAGAAAGGGTTATTGAGACATGATATTAAAATGCTTAATATGAAGGTTTTCAAAAAACTCTAATGATCATAACTGATATTGTAAAATGTGTTTAGTATAATACAAAACTAGGAGTTCAAAAGTTGATTCTATTTTGTCATTTTATGGTGTTTTAATAGAGAATATCCTACATGGTGTGTTCTATTATTGGTGCTGCTGTATTTATGCCAATCGTCACCACTCTGGGTGTAGTAGGTTCATTTATAGTAAGTATTTCACATCATTTTTTTTGTATGCAAGAAAAGCAAGTATTAGACATATTAATGAATAAATATGTATTTTTCAATATTTTGAATATTACAAACTTATTATAGAAAGAAAAGCGTTTTTGCATGGTCAATATGACTTTATGAATACAACGGTCTTTGAAGAAAATAAAATACTCTTGCTATCAAGATGGTCTCCTTCAGTGTATAATCTGTTTATGACATCGCTAGTATGTAAATATGAATGTTTATTCTTTGATGAAACACCATGCTATCTCTGCAATTTAGTTTGAAGCGGTTGATGTTGTGTATTTTCCTCTTTTCACATATTTAAAGACACTGATTGTTAGGAAAAAGGACTTGGCGTTGATCGACAATTAGCAAAGAATTCCGCTCAAACCGGTGCTAGGGGCCGTCTTAATTATTTACAATGAGGTATGAGCAAAGCTCATTGTTGAAGGCCTCATGGTGACTTCAAGATGAAGAACAACAATAAATGCGTTGTTCCTATGCTTGTTTTTACCATGAATTTGTAGAGACTTTGTCTCATGTGCATGTTTCATATTTACATAAATATCTCAAATTAAATATTATTTTATGTGCAGGATTGGAATTGTTACTTTTTTACAAAAATTGTGCAGGATTGGACATCGATTTTGTTTCAGGATTGGACATTTTGTAATACGAACTAGGGTGAATATTACAACGAACTACTTCTACGTTTCTTTTGTTGATTTTATCTATTGAGGCATTTGATATTATAAAAATGTGAATCTGTCCACCTATTAGGTGATTGTCAGGAATTTATTTCTTTAATTTAAGGCTTGAATTGTCCGTTACGGCACTTTCTATAAAGTTTAAAGATTTTCCACTTCGATCCTTCAGTTGTCTGCTTATTTCTGCACCAAACTTTGTGTTACGCGGAACAAATAAGTTGACAAATATCACTGTGTACTTAAAACTTCACTTCAGTGAACGATTTCCTTATATTTTTCAAGAAAAACACCTCCTAATTTTTTTTTTGCTTATTCACTGATTACGTATGTTTTGTAGTCAGCATTTAATACATACAGTGCTGTCGGCTACCACCCCTTTCCCCAACTTTTCAAAGAACCTACACATTTTATCGTACATATCGATATTGCTAGGTAAATAAGACCGAATTCTATGAGTGATTGATTGACATGGGGATTAGCGTCACTTTCAGCAGTATTTCAGCTATTTCATGAAGGTCAGTTTTAGTGGTGGAGGAGGCCGGAGTGCCCAGAGAGAACCACCGACCTTGGCCAGGTAACTGACATACCTTATCATTTACGATTGTAAGTCGGGTGCACCGTTTTTTGTAATGTAAAAAGTGAGGCGCGATCTCACACCGCAGTGGTGATAGACCCGAATTCTATGAAGTCCGGAATTTCCCATCGGTTTTTTCTTTTGAAGTGTTCGCTTACATAGTCCGATAAGGCAATGTGCTTTTTTATAATTATGACTATGCCCAAGATGAAGTGAACGGATTCTTACAATCATAAATGTGGAGATACAGTCGATCGTTACATTGCTAAAAAGCATACCGTCGATCCATGAAGCAGGCACTTACCAGCGTTTCGGAAACAAAGTAGACTAGATGTTACTTACCATATATTTTGATAGTTGCTTTTAAGGTAATTGATTTGATTTTTAATAAGCGACACATCATCTTTCTTTTGGTAAATACATCTATCTAACCTTAGAAAATCAAAGTGATATTGTGTACAAACATTATTTTTCAGACAAATTGGTCAAGCTGAGCTTTCAGGTAACACGTCAAGGCGAGGCTTAGTGATATGATTTTTCCATACAGCATACTATGCCAGGTTATATAGCCTAAATGAAACAGGTCATAATGATCAAAGGTCAAAATGTTACGCTATATATACATTGTATTACTTTTAATGCTAACATCCCCTTCCTTGGGGTCAAGACCGTAAGCGTGACAGACAAATCACTAAACCTGTAGCCGGAGAGCAAGAATATAATTACAAAATTCTCCTGTCGCCAGACCGGGATTCGATCCCGGTACCACTAGGACGACAGAACAACACTCTACCATCTAAGATAAAGGAGTACTATTGCACCTTATTGAGGGTGTTTCAAACCTGTTACTGCACTAATGCTTCTATTCACAGACGGAAATGCTCCGCCGCATACCCAAAACTACGTTTCTTTGAAACTTTGTATTGAAATTCCACTAATGACAATAAAAGAAACCTGAAACCGAGTTTTTGCGATTATGACCGATCTTTTAATTCCAACCCTTAACCAAAATTGATGTCCAATCCTTCACTATTTTGGTAAAAAAAGTAACAATTTCAATTGTGCACATAAACAAATATTTAACTTGGGATATTTATGTAAATAGGACACGTAGATAGGCAAATCCGACCGAACTGAATAGAGCTTGATGTAAAGATTTAATCTAGGTCTCTTTTCCAAACAATCAGTGTCTTAAGATATGGGAAAAGAGGAAAATACACACCATCACCCGCTTCAAACTAAATTCCAGAGATAGCATGCTGTTTTATCAAAGAATATCATTTATATGCACATACTAGTGATGTCATAAACAGATAATAAACTGAAGAAGACCATCTTGATCACAAAAGTATTCTATTGTCTTCAAAGAACATCGTTTACACAAAGAAAATGAACATTTCTTCATGCTTACCCGTTTTCGACAAATATTGTGCACCGTCTAGTTTTGACCAATCCTGAACACGTATACGACAGTACGTACATCTCAGACAAAATAAACGACTGCCGGTCCATATTGGCCTTGGCTGATAAACGACTTTCGGTCCATGTCGGCCTGGCATTTCTAAACGTAGGAAGTATGCAGTAAAAAGTTTAATACATGTGCATTTCCATATCAACCTGATTATCATCCCTCGACCCATATTGTCCCTCGACTTCGTTTCGGGCAAATATGGGTGTCTCGGGATGATAACCAGGCCCATATGGAAATGCCTATGTATAAATCTGTATTTATTTCATAATATTACCAACAAGTATGAATATGTTCCAGACCATACGCGTATTGGACCGTACGCGTACGGTCCAGACCATATCCGTATACTCATATGGTCGGACCGTACGCGCATGGTCCGACCATACGCGTAAGGTCCGATCGTATGCGTATAATCATACGGTCTGGATCGAGCCAGACCATTTCGGTATGCTGACCATATGGGTATCTCCTTTAATTTCGATTACATTTTAACGATTTAGATAATATTACTGTTCCAGACCATACGCGTATTTGGACCGTACCATACTCATATGGTCGGAATACGGTCCGACCGTATGCGTATACTCATATGGTCGGAATACGGTCCGACCGTATGCGTATACTCATACGGTCTGGATCGAGCCAGACCATTTCGGTATGCTGACCATATGGGTATCTCAAGATATTTCTTTAATTTCGATTACATTTTCACGAAATATATTTCATAAATAAAAAAAGACAATAATGAAAATCGGTTAGCTTGATATGAAAAAATACTGTGAAATTATTTAGGGAAAGTTACAAATTTTAGTATAAACTTCCTTGTACATTCTCACATGACCGCTCTGGGTAACATGCATATTACTTAGACATGAAGTCATTTATTTTTTACCTTTAAAAGTTTTGTTTTTGACATGTTCTCTAAGAATTTACATCGTTTACTAGAAAGAGAAAAACTGGCCCATTTAGCAAATTCTACATATTTGATTTTGATCCCTTTTTATCATATTTTCTCAAATTTATCAACAACTCTACATAAGAGTCAGAGGTGCGTCTGTAGAAGGCTGTTTGTCTGTGGCCTGCGTTTGTTGAACTAAAATTTGGTTAGAAATAAAGAAAATTGTCATCATATTCAGCCATAACTTCCCCATGTGTTGGTATGTACTCAAAGTAATCAAAATATAAATTTAATTTGTTTTTCCAAGACATGTTCAAAAATTTATAACTTTACATATTATTGACAAAAGACAGACAACAGTTAGCTGAAGTCATCTATAAAAGATAAAAAACGGGGATTTGCACCTCTGTTCTTGTTCAGTTAGATAATAAGTTAAGTTATATCATTGATATTTGCATTACATTACCCCGACCGTACGCGTACGGTCCGACCGTACGCGTATGGTCCGACCGTATACGTATTTTGAAAAAAAAACCGTACGGAACCGTACGCGTATGGTCTGGAACATTCAAGTCATCGATTGATATACATTGGAATTATTTATAGCTCTTAAATATGCAAAATCAATTCTGAAATAAAACGGCTATATGATACAATATCAGTTTTTTAGCCATTTTCTTCCGATAGCCGAAGGAAACTCTAGGCTTGCGCTCCGTTAGCTTAGAATGAAACATTGCAATGCAGATGATCAGACAAGGAACAGATAACAAAAAAAGAACATAAAGATAATTTTAATACCTGCTGAAGACATAACGTAAATATGTACATGTAATTGTATTCTTAATTAGTTCATATACTGATTAAAAACCAACGTGATATTTGGAATTGTATATTTCATTTAAAATGTATAGATATTGTTAACTGCAATAATGAGTCGATTCCATTTTATTTGTTAATTACCCCGACGTACGCGTATGGTCCGAGCGTATACGTATTTTGAAACTCGTACGGTCCAGATACGCGTATGGTCCGGAACAAATACATCAGCAAACGAATGCCGAAGCAAATTCATATATAAAGATCACTTAGGTATCTTCAGCTTCTGTTGTCAGCTATGGAAAATGTTAAAAGTGATAATCGGTAACAAGTTTTGCATTCTACAGACAATGTTCATCACTTTTCTTGATAAAACAAATGAATCCAAACTTGTTTTAATTCAGCGTCTGTTGTTTTGTTTTGTTTTCAAAAAAAGCTCTTGATGTTCAATATTAATTTGATACGTATTACTTGACCAAAAAAAGATTAACAATCTAGTCTTCTTGTGGAAGAAATTGTTACTTTTGATAATAACATATTCGATATTTAAATAGTTCCGTTTATATAATCCGATTACACTATCGGCCAAGTGCGAATCCAGCCAGCAATCATTATTATAAACAGCGATGTTATATTACTGTAATCCGTTCATATATTTCTATTGAATTATTGTAATATATTTTTTTAAAGACAATAATATAATTACATTAGAGGTAAGTTCTTATTTTTATCATATCATTTTAAGTAAAACGGGTCTAAAAAGGCAAAATATTACGTTTTTTTAATTTTAAACGTGTATTTAAATAACCTTATCCTATCCATTATTAATAAACTGCAAATCATTATTACCGTTCATTGTTAATATTCCGGACCATATGCGTATTTTTTTTCAAAATACATATACGGTCGGACCATACGCGTATGGTCGGACCGTACGCGTGCGGTTGGGGTAATATAATGCAAATATCAATGATATAATTTATTATCTAATTTAACAAGAACAGAGGTGCAAAACCCCGTTTTTTTTTTCTTTTATAGATGACTTCAGCTAACTGTTGACTGTCTTCTGTCAATACTCTGTACCTGAATAGGTTTTCAGGGGCTTTGGCTACAGAGCTGCCGGGCGCGTCCCCAGGTGGTGGATAGGGGAATGCCCTGTCTTTGCGGGGTAGTCAGGTCATAATACGGAAAGCCTGACCGCGAACCATTGTAGTCAAACTGTGTGGAGAAACGCCACGCTCCATGCAGTATAAAGACCCCTTCTATATTTCTCTAAAGAGAGCAGACGCACTGGGTGTCGTATAGAAGGCTAAATTTCCTGCCCCTACCCATTTCTCCCCTTTTCCAGTGGCAATCAAAAGTCGTTGCCCCGGTTGTCCCTTCCACCTTTATTTCTTTCTTCTTTTACTTACAATTTGTTTTGAATTGATTAACTTGTTCTCGTCCTGATATAGCTGAAATATTGCTCATTGGACGTTAAACTCTAACTAATCAATCAATCAATCTTCTGTCAATACTCTGTAAAGTTATAAATTTTTGAATATGTCTTGGAAAAACAAATTAAATTCATATTTGGATCACTTTGAGTACAGACCAACACATGTGGAAAATATGGCTGAATATGATGCCGATTTTCTTTATTTCTAACAAAATTTTAGTTCAACAAACGCAGGCCACAGACAAACAGCCTTCTACAGACGCACCTCTGACTCTTATGTAGAGTTGATGATAAATATGAGAAAATATGATAAAAAGGGATCAAAATCAAATATGTAGAATTTGCTAAAAGGACCAGTTTTTCTCTTTCTAGTAAACAATGTAAATTCTTAGAGAACATGTCAAAAACAAAACTTTTAAAGGTAAAAAATAAATGGCTTCATGTCTAAGTAATATGCATGTCACCCAGAGCGGTCATGTGAGAATGTACAAGGAAGTTTATACTAAAATTTGTAACTTTCCCTAAATAATTTCACAGTATTTTTTCATATCAAGCTAACCGATTTTCATTATTGTCTTTTTTTATGTGTGAAATATATTTCGTGAAAATGTAATCGAAATTAAAGAAATATCTTGAGATACCCATATGGTCAGCATACCGAAATGGTCTGGCTCGATCCAGACCGTATGAGTATACGCATACGGTCGGACCGTATGCGTATGGTCGGACCATACGCGTACGGTCCGACCATATGAGTATGGTACGGTCCAAATACGCGTATGGTCTGGAACAGTAATATTATCTAAATCGGAAAAATATGGTAATCGAAAACGTCGTTAAACTTTTTAAAAATTAAACTTTTCCTTTTTTTTTCAAAAATATACAAGCCTCTTTGACTTTTAACCAGTAAGATTTTAAATTAGGTATTAAACTGAGCACGAAATTATATCATGCCTTATACACCATCTAAAACCAGTTTACATCGGCGGATTCAACATCCGAAAAAGGTGGTCACCTAGCTTTTTGGGGGTAATTTTGCTTAAATTCGGCACGAAGTTTTAAAAAATCGAGTAAAACGATGTTCCAATCCCCACAGACGACCTCCCCCTATCCCCAAGGATACGCCAGTAAGAAAGAAATATGTTGTACGCTTTTAATTTAGCTTAGATTAATGATAACAATAAAATACAAGATAACTAGGATCTTGCAGAAGGTCAAATTAAAGATCGGGATATCTTTCACGAGTGTAAGTAATTTCTCGAGTTGAGCGTAGCGTAGCGTAATTTCTTACACGAGTGAAAGATATCCCGATCTTTGATTTTGATCGAATGCAAGTCCCTATTTCTTTCGTAAAATACGAAAACAGACAACCGCGCCGTATGAACGAAATTGTCGCCATTTGAGTGTACTTTGCATTGTGACGTCAAGTGTTTTATGACGTTTAGCCATGGAAACGATTGTTTTCTCACAAGAATGAACACTTATGGTTGGCCATTTACTTATGTAATATGAGGTCGCGTGCATCGATCTTACACGGGTCATCTTAAACTGCAAACCACCATTTACGGAATAAATATTCCGTTAAGTGCAAGTACGCATTGTATTTAATAGTACCGTTTCTCTCGTGTTTACAATGTACTTTTTATATATGAATTTTTCAGCTTTGTACCATATTGAATTACTAGATTTTTTTCTATCATTTATCATAATACTTTGACAGAAGACGGATTCCCTAATTATGACAAACTAATATGTTCCCAACATTACACTGTGGTAGATTATAATTGGTGTAAGTCTGTTTTGCAAAGAACATTAATAATTGTATGCTTTACTATGATATTTGATAACAACAGGTAAAACATCAACTTTCTTTTGTAGAATTTGCCAAAGTATGCATTCACGCTTGCGCATGGACTGCAGTTCACTAAATTCTCACCTTTTCGTCCGTAACTTAGTGTATTCTCCAAATTGTGTTTGTGGAGCAATTGAGACCCCTTCCCATTATTTGCTAACATGTCCAAGACATCGTTTGCCTAGAGAAAATCTCATGACTTCCTTAGCTGATCTATCTATAAATATTACGACCCATCTACTTCTTTTTGGTTCTAATGACCTGACAGACGATCTAAACACTAGAATTTTTATAGCTGTCCAAAATTTCATTTTACAAAGTAAAAGATTCACATCGTAGCAAACTTGACAACCTTTTGTTAAAATATATATATATTTTTTCCCTTTTTTGCGGTTTGTATTTTGAATACATATGCTGTACACTATTACACATATTTATATATATATATCTTTGTTCTTTCGTATGTTTATGTATATTACTTGCGAGCATGATTTAATCAAATTCACTTTATGTGCTGTATAACCCAAGGAAACAGATTTAAATAAGCTTTGCTTGTTTCTGAATCCTATAAATGTTATTTAGTTATAAATGAATATATTTTTGTACTGTTTATGTACTGTATATGTCTTTATTTAATAAATATGTTTAAACAAAGCTTTCTTGGCACAAATAATTGTTTTAATAAATAAGATGCGTAGTGGAAAAAGACTGATTGCGTGTAGATGTAGCACCGTATTTGCTATATTTTGGCTTTATTGAGAATATATACATCTAAAATTGGCCCTTATAAAATTACAACTTACTTAATTCTGCACGATTTTTCGCTGTTGTTATAGCCAGTTGAAAAACGTACCGAGGTGGATTCGATTGGGATTTAAATACTTGGAATATTTAGTACACACGTACCAAATTTATTCAAAATTATATTCAGTGTCGTTTATATTATTTTGATACACAGAAGTACGTGAAATATGAAATAATTTGATTTTTTCGTCTGTGATTTGACGAATTTACAGAAATAATTTATGCCTAATTAGTAATAATTTTTTAATCGATTTGCACTTTGGATAATAGTAATTATATCAAATGAAAAAACAACACTTGTTTTTATTATTTTTTGCTTGTTCGATACCTATTACTTCACCAAAAGAACAATCTAGCATTCTGTCGAACGAAATTGTTACTTATGATGATATACACCTATTTACTGGCTATGAGGACAATGGCAAGTTTATGGTTAAACCATAAACTTGCTAGCGTTCGAATAGCCATTACATTAAACATATTTTATTCGCAAAAATAGTTTGCAAAAGGGATTGGACAAAAGTTATACAGCATTATGTAACGTCCTCTCTAATAGCCAGTAAATCGGTGTTTTATTGTACCGAAATCGAACATCAAAGGTATCAATGTGAATAGTTCATCGTCCTATTTAATGACCAGTAAATAGTTCACTGTCCTATTTAATAACCAGTAAATATTTCATCACCAGTCAATAGTCCTTGAAACTATTGACCAGCAAATAGTATTTTTGTGACAAATGTGAAAAAATAGTAAAATTTATCAAATAAACAATTTATATATAAAATACATACTGAGGTATAATATGAGGAAGGCTCGGCCTTGAATGCCAGCGAAGAAATTCCAGACTTTTACCCAGCTCTAGTTTAGTGATTACCCTGGACAAGGACGTATATCTCATTATAAGTCCTAGCTGCAGAACCGTAGCTCTTATGGTCCTTGTGCTGATTTTTTGATAGTTGCAGACCACCAAATCAGAAAAAATAAAAGAACCTATAGTTATTATTATAGGTTCCGCAGCTATATAAGTCCTTGGTCTAGACGTTTGACGACAAACGTGATAATTTCAACCTTTCAATAGTGAACTTTCTGTTTTTCTGTCCTTGATAAACTGGAGTTTTCTATGTATCGTGTGCGTTTTTGTCACATGTACATTCACTCCATATCCTTTCATTTTTCCTATTTCTGTTTTGAGCAGTAATTTTCCAGCATGTCCGCGTCTTACATCACAACTCTTTGCTCAAAATACATGTATGTTATGTTTAACAGAGACTCTTAAACACTACTAATTAATGTCTCTGTGTTGCACCAGCTAGGCATTTTACGAAATCTTGTTACATGATAAGACAGATCAAACTTGTGGATCCAGCCTTCAAAAAGGTTTGATTCCAATGAGGTTCCAGTCGATTGTTTTGCAAATTTTATCCATTTTTTGCAAAAATTCTGCATGAATTTTTTTTTCAGAAAAAGGGGGTTCCAACCCACGAAACCCCTTCTGGGTCCGCTAATACACAATTGCAGTAAGATCAAGTGTTTATTGAAGTACTGACAAAGACTATGACTATTTAGTAGGGTGACAAGTACACTAGATTAACATATAATTCGTGTACCGCTTTTGGAGGACCTGGTGCTACCTCCATTTTGGAGGGTTCACACTACTTGGAGTGATTCAGTTTTTCGTTTTTTTTTCTTTATTTGTGTTGTCTGTGTCATATTGTCTTCTGTTTTCTTGGACCAAGTGATAAATGAAGCGCCAATATTGGGTGAGTAAGCATTTACTTAAATAGGTTCCTGTAACCTAGGGATTTGAATGCATGTACATTGTATGTTCCTTAAACATACCTCCAAACTCCATAATAAGGCCCAGTAGGTAATGTGATGCAGAATACAATAATAATTACATATAGATGCATGATTGGCCGGTTCCTTGAGAAATATTTTGTCATCAGTTGTTTTCATATTGTCACCATTTTTAGCGAGTGGAACAATTAAACATGTTCTCTGTAGATTATGGAGTAAAGAATATTCTATATTCTAAAAATTCGGGACCGACCATTTAACTTGAAAAGGGGGGTTATGGTTTTTTTTCTGGACAGAATTTTAACTTGTATCAACAAAATATTTTTTTTTTTTCAAAACAAGAATAATTTCAGGATATTTGTTTCATCATATTTTGCAGCCAGAATATTTTTTCACACGAAATCAGCTTCAAAATATTTTTTTGGAAAAAAAAGCCATAGCCTCCCCATCAAATTAAATGGTCGGTCCCTGGCGTGTATTAAAAAAAAAACATAACCATATAATCTACAGAATGCTACTACTTGTCAAGCTCCTTTAAATAAAGGACCCGAGATGAATTAAAAAAAAAATGGAAATTTGTTTTGTTGACTGAAATATTTAGAAATGGTTGCTGCATAGAAAGAATTAATTTCACGGAGGTAAGTTAAGGTAGATAACGATTCTGGTTTTACGAATACTCTACGATTTAGAGGAAAATATCGAAATATATATTCAGCCTTATTATATCATAATTCATGATTCAAATCCCCAACAAATATATCCGGCTGCTTCACCAGAGCGCATTGCAATCTCAACTTTGATATACGTAGTTGTCGGTCCTGGAACTGAGGTATTACATTTCCTGTGTAGCATGTAGCAGAGGGACTCACAGACGCCAAGAATATTTGAGGATTGCAAATTTTCACAATAATTTGAGCATTATGTTATTCAAAAGCAAATGTAATTTCATTTTGAAAGTTTTCAGTCAACAGAATCACAAAAGGCAAGTGTTAAAATAAAAGGAAAGGGGATATTATTTCATTTTCAAGGTATATAAGACATTATCTCATTCGTAATTTCATTTTCTGTGATGTTTATTGGAGTTATTGTATTTCACTGTGAGAAGCTTGGAACGTACATTGAAGCCTTGTTCGGATCGGCCGAAGACTGAGTCTGCAGTCTGTTACGGATAAGTGTCAAAAAGGCAATTTTGCTCTCTTTTCGTTGACTTTTAAAAATGCTAACCGTGGGTCAAAGAGGCATTTCTCATAACAACAAACGTAATTTCCCCGGGCTAATGAAGAGACACTGAATGACTGATTAGTCAGTTAATAAAAGCCTGTGAAACCCTATGTTCCAGGTAGATTGCAGTTATTTCCAAACCGTTTGAATGGAGGAAAGGACTAGAAGATTTTTTTTAGTACTAGTAATTTTAAACATATTTCAAATTCACAACAACACTATGGAAAAAACTTATAAACTGCTGAACGGCAATATCGCGGTTCATCGTCAATGTCACCATGACAACACAGCTAGTTTCCGGTTGAGCAGATTGCCGTTATGGTGACCTCGTGAAATGGAAAAAGGAAACCAGAAGGGAATTTTTTGGCGTTGAAACTCGAGACAAATGATTTAAATAATCGGAGAATTCTTTAGCAACATATTTCGGGTTGACTGGGTAACAAAAAGTAAAAATTTTGACAGTTTTTCAAAAAATGTGTAAGCAAACTGACTCTCGTTATGTTGAGAAATGAAATTAGCCAATGCATGAATTAGATTTTGTCATGTGATCGTTTGGTCGTACAAAAAGGTCAGGTGACAGGCAGAAAAAAAATCAAAGGCACCAATATATATCCTTGGATGACATTCTTACCATAAGTGCCAGCTTCGCTGGCATAATAATAACATTTATGATACCTTAGTTATCTTTTTCTATAACAAATGATCATACAATATTTCTACTATTTTTTCCATTTTCAAAGATTTGACTATTTTCCCTCATTAGCATAAACTATTTTCCCTCATTAACATATCGTTTTAACTATTTTCCCTCATTAGCATAAACTATTTTCCCTCATTAACATATCTTTTTGTCTGGTGTTTCTTTCGGAATAATAAAACACTTACTGACTGGATATTCGCGGAATAGTAAGTTTATTGTCCCCTCGGATACAACTATTGCCCTCGGCTACGCCTCGGGCAATAGTTGTACTTCGGGGACAATAAACTTACTATTAGGGCAACTCCCAGCAATATTCAGCTATATCATGGCGGTCTTTTTAATGGGGGAGGTTGCCGGAGAACGGTTGCAGGTCGAGTGTACATTTTTTGTAATTTACCATGCGAGGCTCGAACTCACAACGCAAAGTTGTTAGGCAACACTGATTGTACAGGTAAACTACCTTAACCACCCATTTTATTGTTAAGATCCCGTTTTATAACATAAATAAGATATAATATTTACTGCATTATCCATTCAGACCGATACTTCTGTATTCGTTTATTCCCATTACCTTTATCGGTTTTAGGGGCTCCGTCTACAGCGATGCCGGTGTGTTTCCAAGAGATTGATGGGGAAATAACTGTATATATAGGGTAGTCAAACCATTACAAAAGCGTGGCATCGAACTGTTGTAGACAGACTGTAAAAAAACGACAAGCTCTAAGAATTATGAAGAACGTTTTTATATGTATGGAAAAACGGCACCCTTCAGGGGCTGTATGGAAGACTCAGTTTTATGTTCGAATCAATTTCTTTCCTCTTCCAGGGGCAATCAAAACCGGTTGTCCTTTCAACTATTACCTCTTTCGTCTTTTATTTATTTATTTTAAATGAGTCCTGTTCTCATCCTTAAATAGCTTAAAAATTGCGGACATGACAAACAATTAATCAATCGTTGTTACTGTTTCCTTATATGAGAAATATATGATTTTTTTATAGGGTGTTTGGGATTTCAGTGGAAGACCATTTGCCTTGCAAGTATCTATTGCAGTACTGGGAATGATAGCAATTATTGTTTCCATTGTTGCCGCCTCGTTTTCCTGCTGTTGTTCATCATTTAGTAATACAGAAGTAAGTGTGGCACAATATAATGTACTTTTGGGACACCGCTTCAGAAAACTTAATCACAATATGTTCCACACGATCAACATATTTTTGATCAATCAAAATAGACCGTTTCGCCGTTTTGTCTTTGGGACTTGTTTTAATATCGATTTTGCCTTTTAAAAAGATCTGATGATACCTCAGTTTTTATAGGGGTTCACACTGCTAGTGCTTTAGTTTTGTGACGTTCTTGTTCTTTTTTTGTTTAATTGTTTTGTCTTTTTCATACTGTCTCAATTCGTGTTGATGTAAATTGCCGTGATTTTAGATTTATGATTTTAGAATTTCCCCTTTCCTCGTTCTTGCTTCGGTATTCGTTTGCCGATATATTTTAATTAGCATAACTAATGTACATTAAGTGAACTGTTGAATGCTGAAGCATTTTGGAAGTACAGAAATTTAAGCGTTGTTTATAAATGTTATTTTTTTATATGACGTTGTTAGAAAATATGCAAAAGTTTCATTTTTTTTCAGAATATGTACTCATTTGGATAGTTGTTTCATTTTAATAAAAAAAAACCAGGAAAATTTTGATACTTCTGTTGTGTAAAAAATTTGCTTGTATAAAAACCAAAACAAGTTTTCAGTCTCAATGATGCAGTTTATTTTTATTTATTTATTTATTTATTTATTTATTTTTTGCTAACTCTATGAAAGTGTTGTATTTTTGGGTGCCATAAAACTGGTATTACCAACCATTTCTTTTGAAATGCCTATACAAAGTCAGGATCATTGCGGTCGACAATTTTTTTTTTTTTGTGGTTTTCCAACTGCTTTATCCTTTTGCCTCTTTCACTTTTTGTTCGGTAATTGTGTTGTTACTTACCATTCAGAGGATTGAGTGAATATTGTAAACATTATGTTTTTACCTTTAGCTAAACGTTTTTAAAAAGCCAAATTTCGGTAGATGATGATGCTGATAACTTTGTCAATGTCTCTCTATATTTTTATTTTTACCACAAAAAAGGTTTCTTCGATGTATCTGAGTAGAAGTGAACGATCTGTTGGTTTGCATTTATTTACCTTTGAATAACATTTAAGAACAATGTAGCGTTTTGCATTTTTAGTCATAAAAATAAAAAAAAAACAAGCAAAAGATTAAAAATCTCAGCACCATTAAAAAACGCAGGGTAACAACTTACAATTTTATGTTTTTGTAATCATTTCAGCAGGCAAGAACCGTGTATGTTACCCCACAACACCCAGGAATGTGGCTTAATGATACACGAACACAAATGCCAAATCAACACACCCAGACGCCTTCAGCCATTCCCATGACAACTATACAGACTTACAACCCGACCATTGGTGCCACGCAAAAGCAGTATCAGGTTCCTACAGCTTCAGCGAAACAGTTTCAAATGTCGCCAACTGCTAATTTTTCAGCAAAGGCAGTTTACCCGCCGACAAACCAGCACTATACAAGGAGTAAAACATATTAAAATTATCGTAGAAGACACAGTAGTTGTAGCTGTTATATTACAAGAGACAAGGACAAAACAATTTATGAATTCATTTTTGGGGGGCTTATTATTTTTTTAACTAATAGCGTATGGTGTTGGTGATACAACGAAAATCACGAGTATTTTGTCTTTTATTTCTGCGTTGAGCATAAATTCAATAAATTATACATGCAGTTTATACAGTGACTTTTTAGTTAGAGCAAAAACACTGTCCCAAAAGCTGCTTAGTCAGGGATTTGTTCAGCCTTTGTTACTTTCATCCCTTCAGAAATTCTATGGCCGTCACCATGACATCATTGACAGATATGACGTGTCTGTGTCCCAAATGNTTATCGTAGAAGACACAGTAGTTGTAGCTGTTATATTACAAGAGACAAGGACAAAACAATTTATGAATTCATTTTTGGGGGGCTTTTTATTTTTTTAACTAATAGCGTACGGTGTTGGTGATACAACGAAAATCACGAGTATTTTGTCTTTTATTTCTGCGTTGAGCAAAACTGAGAAAACTTAAATTCAATAAATTATACATGCAGTTTATACAGTGACTTTTAAGTTAGAGCAAAAACACTGTCCCAAAAGCTGCTTAGTCAGGGATTTGTTCAGCCTTTGTTACTTTCATCCCTTCAGAAATTCTATGGCCGTCACCATGACATCATTGACAGATATGACGTGTCTGTGTCCCAAATGAAAACGGACATTTTCAGCTAGATTTCACGTCTTCACGGATTTGACATAANGGATTGACTCACTGATAGTGTGACGGGTGCCGCTAGCGGAGCTGGACATGCTTACCCATCCGGAGCACCTGATGTCACTCCCGGTTTTTATCGGAGTTCACACTGTCAGTTCTTTAGTTTTTCGTGTTGTCTTGTATATCATACTGTACAGTTTTAGTTTTGTCTTCGTCAGTGATGTTTGTGCTACCGATTTGTCCTTGTGATTGTTTGAATACTATAAATTTCAAAATTTTACCATGGTACTGTTTGAGGGTTAGAGAAGTAACATGTACCATGGATTTCAATTGGTTTTGTCTAAGGGTTAGAAAATGTCATTAATCAATCCGCAACCAAACAGATCTTTCAAAAAATATATGCCTCACTGATACAAAAATGTAGTGTGACGGGTGTCGTTAGCGGGGCAGGACATGCTTACCCTTCCGGAGCACCTGATGTCACTCCCGGTTTTCATGGGAGTTCACACTATGAGTGCCTTAGTTCTTAATGTTATCTTTTTATTTCCGTGCATTGTACCTGTCTCACGTCCTTGTTTTGTCTTTGTTTTTATCTGTTACCGTTTTTGCCACGTCTTTGGACTTCGATTTTTGTAGTCATCGCTTCCCTTGTTCCTTCGGTATTCTACTGCCGTTGTTTTGTTCAGAAAAATATAATTACAAAGTTATTGTGAGGCGATGGAAACATGGAAACAAAATTTTGAACTTGCGGTTTTATCTTCCAGAAATCGGGATAGCCCTATATTAAATATATGGGTTATACGAATAATACCCAATGCAGGTAGACTACTAACTCCATGACCACATTTCAATTTTTTTTATTCTCGTTTAAATTGATTAAATTAATATTCGTTACCTATTTATCAATGATTTTTTGGATTCATTCCTATGATTGCCATATTGTCAATTGTTCCAATTGATGTAATGCCAGCATTTGTAACAACAGTTTGAGAGGTTGTTACATATGTATCATATCTAAATTAATGAGTTATCTCTATCGTAAATTTTTTTTATTAATTTTTTATTAATGTCCATGTACACGAAAGTGAGTGAATGGCTTCCAAATGATTTCTTTTCTTATTTCAGATAAATGTCCTCGAATCAATTTGTTATTCTTTTCCATCAACATGAATTCAGAATGTCCGACTCACAATGAGAAACAAAAGAAAATAAAGGAACGATTATAACATCTTGTTCATTTTTGGTAAAATCTTTAATTCTGCTGTGCAGATTTTGAAATCAGTAGCGTATAATACCACTAGTTAACCAATTTTGTAATTTTAATAAATATCAAAAAACCTTTTCTTTTAGGCAAAATGATCGTACAAAAATGTAGCTTTTCTTTTATAAAGCAAGAATATTTTGCGAAAGAAACTGGCGGACGGACGGACACACATACCCGAACATTGTATGACGATCAGACCCTACTCTTGTTGGCTCGGTATGCAAATATCTAAAATTAAAAATATTTCCTAGACCGTGAAATGCAAATATCTGAATTTCATATTTTACTAAATTTTGTAGACATTTGACATTTCGATTTCTTTCTTTCTGTAACGGAGAACGTGTGTGAAAAACATAGTGTTACATAAATAAATGTTGATTAAATTATTATAGTTTTCAATTCAGTATCTTAACTTTATTACATTTTTAATTTAAATTACTTTTTTTCGAAAAACGTGACTGGGAGAATAATATGCTTGTATGAAATAGGATCAAGTAGATTATAATTATTTTCAAAAGAGTTGTGCTAAATAAATTGCAGACTTCCCACGTCTGATTCTCTTTCGTCTTTTCGACGAATTATATTTAAGGTCTTTCACCACATGTGAAAGACCTTATTGTATTTCTTCTTCTGATTATTATTATTATTCTTTTTTTTCCGCGGGGTCTTCCGAAAAAGTGTCGCGACATATCAACTCGACTAAGTCTGGGGTCGAAGCCACTCACCCTGTGAAACCGACCTATTTTTAGTAACGGAGTTATCTGCCCAAAGACCGAAAACCTTGTTATCATGTTTGCAAAGAAACCGTAACCGATATCAAAATTCTGAATAGGGGAAAATGTTTGTTATATCGTAACGATGATTTATCACGCAATTTTTTTTTAGGTCGCGACCGCGGTTACGCGTTTTTGACCCCTAAATATGCAAATTTCTAAAAGTTATCGGATTTCAACCAAATTTGGTTTCCAGGTAGCTTTTATAGTCCTGATTACAAATCCGAGGTCAAAAAAATTTTTTCGTCCGCCATTTTCAAAATGGCCGCCATTCGAAATTTTGTTATCGCGATATCTCGGAAACGATAAAAAATTTCTGAAAACATTATATTGGAAAAATACTCCTCTCATTATTATCTCCATTTTATTCAATAGGTGCGAAACTCTGCGAACAACCGTTTTTGAGTTATAGCCCTTGCCGTGTTTCGGTAAATCGGTTTTTCACGAATAACTTTTAAACGCTTACAGATAATATATTAAACATATATGTTTAAAGTGATCAGTATGAAAAGACCTTCAATTTGAGTACCAGGTTTAAGGTCATCGGTGACCTTTGACCTTGACCTTTGACCTTGTTAGGGGATAAACTCAGAAACTATAATAGATAGCTGAAAAACTATATCAGCAAAAATGTTCAACATGTCAAGGGCTCTATTTGTTTCATTTGGACCGAAACTCTCCGGTGACTCTCTTAAGAGTTATTGCTCTTGACGCGTTTCGGAAAAGGATTATTTACATATAACTTTTAAACTGTTATAGATAGTATAGTCAAGTAACATATCAAATTAATCAGTAGGAAGAGACCTTCAATTTGAGCACAAGGTCAAAGGTCATCAAGGTCAGAGGTCAAGGTCATAGCCAATTTTTAGGGGTTTTTTCCGTAAAATCTTTACAACAGTAAAAATAGGTAATCAAATGTACGGGAGAAAAGGAAATAAATGCAATTATAAACCGGTAGTGACTTTCCTGAAATCATGGTGAAAACTGGTGAAAGACCTTGCAATTGTTCTCTGAACAATTGACCTTTTAATTGTTTTTACATTTCTACTTTCAGAATTAATTACTTTTGCTGTGCCAATAAAGGATATCTTTCTCTTTATGTAACAGTAAACAGTTTTGTTTACATTTGTCTATATCTTTACAGACTTTGCAAAATATGTGTTCCTCACATACTAATGCGGCAGATGAGTATCTGTTAGTCTTGATGTTCGTCTGTTTTCTTTCCATGGACGGTTTGCCTTATTTTTTAAATCAGCGTTTGATAGTATTTTTTTACTTATTAAGTCTCCCAAACGAAGTTGGGAGACTTATTGTTTTTGTTGCGTTTCTTATTATTATTATTCTTCCATCCTTCTTTATTTCGGTCGCAATGAACTTGTCCGAACCAGATCTCAGAGACCATAATACCTAAAGCTTTGAAACTTTGTAGGATGGTAGCCCATATATCTATATGTGCAATCAGGAAAAAAGTTTCCAGGAAGGGTCCATTTAGGGTACATTTGGGGGCTCAAAAAGGGTTGGAGTTGTCCAATGTTAACCCTATGGGAAAATGAAATTTTGAATGTTTTGCACCATATTTCTCACTGTATCTCAAAAACTTTTCATACTAGCTCAATGAAACTGCATAAGAAAGATGTGTGTCATGTAAGAAAGAGTTCCATGGTATTGGAAATTTCGAAATAACAATGGTTGCCATGGAAACCCTGCAAAAAATTGGAAATTTTTTAGAAAATTATATTTTCTGCTTATAATTGTATTTTGATTACAGCAATATGTATTACTTAGATTATAAAGGGAACCCCTGCCGAATTTTGTTTGGAAGGGGGTTTAAAATTGATTGTAATGGATGGTAATGGATGGGGAAATTTCAAAATAACGATGGTTGCCATGGAAACCATGCAAAAAAATGGAAATTTTGAGAAAATTGTATTTTCTGCTTATAATTGTATTTTGATTACAGCAATATGTATTACTTAGATTTTAAGGGGAACCCCTGCCCAATTTTTTTTGGAAGGGGGTTTAAAATTGATTGTAATGGATGGGGAAATTTCAAAGTAATGATGGTTGCCATAGAAACCATACAATAAATTGGAAATTTTGAGAAAATTGTAATTTTTGCTTATGATTGTATTTTGATTACAGGAATATGTATTACTAAGATTATAAGGGGAACCCCTGCCCAAATTTTTTTGGAAGGGGGTTTAAAATTAATTGTTATCGATGGGGAAATTTCAAAATAATGATTGTTGCCATTGAAACCATGCAAAAAATTTTAGAGAAAATTTTATTTTTTGCTTATAATTGTGTTTTGATAACAGCAATATGTATTACTTAGATTATAAGGGGAACCCCTGCCCAAATTTTTTATGAAAGGGGGTCTCCTAATGCCCAAAAATCTGATATGGGTGTTCATTTGGGAGACTTTTGTGTTTCGCTCTGCGAACACAGTTATAACTTGTTTACTTTGCAATACCGGACATAGAGTAATCGGACAAATTTAGGTAGTGTTATTACATGATCCCGTTATCGATTACATTTTCCTCAGTAACAACATATAATCAGTAAACATTGAATTTGATGACTACAAGTACTCATATGTAATCGATTACTGAGTGAAAAGTGTTGTAATCATGATTAATTTTTGATTACAGTTTGATTAAATTATAAAAATGTATTATAAAGTTTAATTTACCCTTTCTAAATTACATGGTGAATGAAAGGATATGGAGTAAATGCACATGAGACAAGGTCTCAACAAATACATGGAAAAAAGCACAGGAACAACATTTTTATTGATATTCTTCATCTTGAAGTCACCATTTGGCCTTCAATAATGAGCTTTTCTCATAACTCATAGTAAGTTCAAGACGGCCCCTAGCACCGGTTTGAGCGGAATTTTTTGCTAATTGTCGAAAAACGCTACATCCATGTCTTTTCTGGTCATGGATGCAGGATTCTCAACAAACATTAATTAAACTGACAAAGCGCTGTTACAACCACTGTCATCCGTTTAATAGATTGCAACAGTAATAACTTTATAAATAAAGTAAAATACTGTACAAACATAATTAGGTGTTATTGTTTGGAATTAGCTTCCAAAGGTTATACACTTCTTTTTCAAATTATTTTTGGCACCTCAGTTATTTTAAGGGTATCATTAATAGTAATGAAAATTGAATAAAAATGTCATTATTGGTAATTATTGCTTATTGATTGTTAAATTATCATAAAGTGCAACAAAAACAAAATATAAACTGTCGGACGTTGAACTCTTATGATTTTTATCACAATTCTGAAATTCTGCATAATGCATAAAATGTTTCTGCTTAGACATGTATATAAATTATTTGGCTAAAATATGTCACTCATTAATTATGCCAACTAAATCATTTATTTTCATTTATTGTCCATTGTGTATGACCTTACCGGTCTACTTATTCCTATTGTGTAACCAATTTAACAATTTGATTATTCTATTCACATTATTTTTTTGACCAACTGGTATTGCAAGACTACAACATATATTGGAAAAAGTTTTTGGTGGATTGCTATTGTTAACTAATCAACACACTCAGTGTCCTTTTGAATTGTTCAACAATACTTTTGTATATCAATCTGTAATAGCCTTTTATATTTAATTATATGTAATTGATTACTCTTGAAATTTTGAGTAATCATGATGTAATTGATTACATTTTAAAGTAATCAACCCAGACTAATAAGCATGACCTCTATTTTTCTGTCCCATATACAGTGAAAATAAGATGGTAGTTAGCATGCTCAATAAATTTGTGCATGTGAAATTGAAGTGCTCCTGGAAAGATAAATTCCCTTACATATAAAGTACTCAGATATTGTTTGGGTCACTCAGATGAACCATCAACCTCAAGTGCGGCAATATGGAAAGGACAGCAAGGCTAGCTGTAGAAAGAAAAAGGGTAAATAATGACAAGAAAATGGAAAATCGTACAAAAAAAGTTTACAGGCAAAATATAATAATTGTTTATTGTCATGCCATTTAATCTGGGACCTGTTTAATGAACGTGTCCTAAGATAAGATATATCTTAAGATGGTCTTAGGACACATTTTTGTCCTAAGGTATGTATTGAGATGGTCTTAAGACATGACTTAGGACGAAATTTAGACATAAGACCATCCTAAGACGTATCTTAGCTAAGATTGGTCTTGGGATACTTTCATTAAACAGGCCCCTGGATCTGCTAAAAAGAATTACACAAAATTTCTGTTATTCATATCTAAGCAATTACAACAATACATGTATCACTTTCATTACTTATGAAAGGAAAACGTGGATCGTTAAATACACAGGAGCAAAATAAGTAACGAATAACAAATATACCGAAGTTACTGTTAATTTATTTTCTGCATATGCGCATTTCGACAACTTATGTCTAACACAAATAACTGTAAACTAACTAACTACATAATAATTAAATACCGAGATTACTGTAAATTTAGTTTCCGTATCTGGCCATTTCCACAACTTATTTCTCTTCAGTGCAGATCAAATCAAAACATTATGAAGACCAACAACTCAAAGATGTTTAAAAACTGATAGACAACAAATAACAAAATATGATGTAAATGGAAAGCCAAAGTCAGTTAAGGACAGAGCTTTGTATGAGGGAGATACTCCTTAGTTTTCAACAAAATTTACAAAAATTATATATTGCAAGCGCTGACCCGAAAACTGATTTTGTTTTGAAACTTGCAATATCTAAATTTTACAAAATTTTGTTTAAACTAAAGAGTATCTTACTGTCGGAAAAATTATATGGAAATAATAAAAGATTTAGCTATTGTTTTTCTTAAATTTCTGGGGTGCAGGACAACTCGGCCCGCGGACAACTCGGACCAGGACCACTCGGACCATTCATTTTGACAAAAAGGACAAGTCGGCCCGCCATGACAGAAACTACTTGGACCATCAATGAAGACATCTGGGAGTGTGTTTTTTTTTTTTGGAATTTTCATAATTGTAAGACAAGTCGGACCGTCAATTAAGAGATTAGCATTACACAGAGGTAGAAAAGGATATTTTCTGCTGAAATTTATTCAGTGTAAAAAAGACATGTCGTCTCGTTTATTAAGAGAGAAAGACTACTCATACTCCTCAAACCATTAGAAGAAGCCTTAAATTGTGAAACCATGCTGTTTTTATTGAGACATCTGATCTCGGCCAATAAATTAAGAAACTATTCTTGAGACAAGTGGTTAACATGAATAAGTTGTATTTGTTGATATTCTGACTTCCGTTTACACATTGATAGAAAAAACAAGTTTGTTATATTTTTTATTGCTTACTTTAGTTATGATAACAAAAACAAACTTCATTTAAAACACAACAAAAGCACTAAATACGGTACGCTGAAGATGTGTGTTTGGGGTGCTTATAAGGTATTCGAAAGTAGCTTGGCCAAGCCAAATTATTATAAATTGTAATGACTCTTCTATGATTGGCCGAATTATTTCTAAAATCGAGCTTGTGTTCTTTTATAAACCAGTCTTTTCGTTTTTTTAATTAATTAATTATTCCTTTTGATGGACCAATGGATTCCGCATAACGAGCTTGTGTTTTTTATAAACAAGTCTTGTAATAGTTTTGATTAATTAATTATTGCTTTTGATGAATCGATGAATTTCGAATAACGAGCTTGTAATATTTTTAATACCAATCCTTTGATTTTCATTTCCGACAATGATCTTGTTTATTTTCGAATTAATTTTCCCTGGGACTAATATTAGTCCCAGATTTTCCTTAACTAAATAATTAGATAATTAAATACACTACAATACATCCAATTTGTTCTTTTAGACTGTCACCTTTATTTTTTTGATGGTCCGAGTTGTCCTTTTAGCCGAGCCAACTTTGATAATTTCACTGTGAAACGGTCTGATTGGTCGTTATCATTTGTGACACATGGGTAAATATATATACACTGTATAACAGTCGACCCAGAAATTAAAAAAAAACAATAGTTTCATTAATGTTGCCATGTGTGCGTGATTTAAAACACACTGGCAAACGAAAGAGAGAAGAGGAAATTTAAAAATGCAAAATCATAAGTATTGCAATTCAATTCTAACACACAGCCGAAAAGCAATTCCTATAATGGCCGTCATTTAGATTACAAAGTCACGTGATTTTTATTTGAAAATGACGTAATTTCACTTTTCGGAACAGGCGCATGAAAAACAATGACGGTGCGTTTCTATGTCTATATTATCGCGTCTTTACATGTTTATTTGATTTCCCAAGACTAATATAATCTTCGATAATCTCCATGATATCAAATTATCAGGATTAATAAGAGAATTTACAACGCTCTTGAAAGGGCGGATGTAAAAATTCGGTACGAAAAACTAAACATTTCTAGAAAACTGGACAAGGTAACAAAATGAGTTTGCTATAGCACAATGGGAAATAAAAATATCTACCAATCGAGGTAATAATCCTCAATTGAAACGATTGGAAAAAAAATTGTGTCAGTTCAATCGATGAAATTTTCCCAAAATCAAAGGGCGATAATCCCGATTGTCAACATTCGCGATAGACGTCAACGCAAGTGAAACCAGTATTTTCAACCAAAATAATCAAGTTATTGCCTATGTTTATCAACAGTTAAACTAAATATTAAAAATTAAAAGTCTTTTGCAAACTTACAGCATAAATATTTCAATTTGCAGGTCGATTTACTGTCAAAATTAGCAGAGAAACGAGTAACGATTG
>MJUU01036220.1:157398-226772 GCA_002080025.1 Modiolus philippinarum | reverse complement strand
TTTTCTCAAAAATGGGTGGTCAAAATTCAATGAAACATGTATGTTTTTGAATGTAATTTAAAATTATGATATAATTACACACCATAGAGGACATGCCTTACTTCATAATATATAAAAAGAAATGAATTTTCTGATGCAATCACAAAGTGTGTACAGGTTATTCAAAAATACTAATATCACTGATAGACAGAATGACGATAACTTAAGACCAAATTTTTAAATTGAGGACTCATTGTTCTTTCAAAGAACATTAAGGAATTAGTTCTGGTTGGGCGACTTCTGTGTTTGCTTGCAACACATTATCACTCGTTATTATTATTCTTTCTTCCACCTATTATTGTCCGGGCATGTTCTTGGAGATGCTTCAACAGAACTAGTTCATATTTGGTACAAAGTTGGATGACCTTATGAAGTTGTACCTCCACCAAAAATTTTTTTTTAAAATGGCTTCCATTTTCAAGATGGCTGCCAAGTTACGTCAACGTTTTGAATTTATCGGATGTCCATGAAAATCATAAAATCTCAAACATGCCTTGACAGAATTCATTCATATTTGGCAAAAAGTTGAATCACCGTAAGAAGACGGACATGCAACAAAGAAAATTTTCAAAATGGCCGACATTTCCAAGATGGCCGCCAAAATACGTAAAAATTTCAACTTTGACATATTTCAACAAAAATTGATTTCTAGGTAGATTTAAATGCCCCGAACAGGGTGGAATCATCGAATTGGCTGCCAGGGGCGACATCAGCTATGGCTTGCAATTGCAAATCTAGTTTTTTTTCTTTTTCCAATGTTTTCAAGAAAGATAACCTACAATGATGGTAATATCAAACATCAAATTTGACATTAAACTTTTGATATATATTGTAAAGGTTTATTAGTCAGTGATCTGAATCAAATTGTTAACATCATTTATATCTATCTTTATTACTTTATCCCCCTTTGTTTCAGTTTGCAGGAATATGGACATTGTATTCGTACTAGATTCTTCCGACGACGTTGAAGTCGATGAATTCCAGCCAATAAGGCAGTCCGTTATTAAAATCAGCGATAATTTGTTGGCACAACAGAACAATGTTAGAATCGGAGTTGTTGTATACGGTTCAAGAATTACAGAAATTATACCTTTATCAACAAACGCTGCAGACATTTCAAAATCAGTATCCATCATATCACCATCCACTGGACTAAATAAACCTTATTTAGGGATACTCGCTGGAAGAGGGATTCTATCAGCATCACCATTAAGCAATGAAACAAAAATTATCGTTTTCATTGCTGCCGGACTTGGACAGTTTGCTAAGCCAGCTATACAACAAGCAGAAATGGCACAGAGAGATGGTATTCGGATTATGTCGATTGGATATGGTGATGGGACAACATTTAGTGACCTTGAAGAAGTTGCTTCTTCACACAGTTTGTCTATTATGTTTGAAAGTGCTGACGATGTTTTCGAAAATGCAGACAAGTTGTCATCTAAGATTTGCAGAGGTTTGTTGCTAAAACACGGTAGAACTACAACACAAATATTATTCAGTTTTGTTTATGTTCTTTGTTTCTTTTATTTATATAAATAAAGGAAACACCAAGAAATAAAGACATTACATAAGTGCGGCACGGAAGCACAGAAAAAAACCAAAAAAAAAACGGATATACACATACAAAAGAACACCGCGGAGTCAATTTAAAACCATGGGTGAGATCAGGTGTACCGGTAGAGTAAGCATCTCCTGCTTCCTATAAGACATCTGCCGTGTTGAACATTGCAATTCCGTTAAAAAGTCAAATCCATTAAAGGAAAAAACAATCTTAAAGCTGTTGAATTGATAGATCTGTTGTCATATAGGGAACAGATTTCTCATAGCGCGCCACAAGATCGTCGAATGTGAATGAGAGTTGTATCGTAAATTTTCTTGTATTATACCATCTTGTCTGTTTATTTTGAGGAGAACAACTTTGTAGCCTTCCGGCTGTTTGCAATTCCCGTTAAATAAATAAAGCATCAAGTTAAAAGATCGTCGACCATTAAATCTACAAGCGATTACTTCAAGTTATGGGTAATATACCAGGCCTTGTTCAAGAAGCCTATTTGTTAGCAACCGGGCTCTACCAAGGACATTGTTTTAATTCAGACTTTTCTCAAGGACTTTCTTTCTTTCTTTTTATTGCACAGCATCGTCATCTTATGAAGGTAGTGAAAATAAAGATGACAGTACGTCTAGTGAAGATAAATTTGACAGACTACAAGGGAAAAAAACATCGGATGAAAGCGAATCTGGCACCAATTTTTATAATATGAAAGATAAAAATTATCTTTCTGATGAAAAAGGTGATAGCAAAAACATAGACGATAACTCAGACACCAATGGCAATACCATTGGAGAAAGAGATGACAATTCAAGTAAGGATAGCGAGGATAATATAAGTTCTGACAGAGGTAATAGTGACACTAGTGAGGAGGTAGAGGACAAACAATCTCCTGAAGGTAAAATATAAACATTTTCACATAGGTAAAAATTGGTAATCTTCGCTTTTTAAATGGCAGATTCATTAGTGCAAATCGAAAATATGTAAACATCTATCAGGTATCACAATTTAAGTTTCTTGGCCACTGGATTTGAGTTCACCATCAGTTTAAAGAAACCGTAATTTGGTAGGGCTACTGTTCCATCAAGAGTAAAACCTATGACCGTTTTAGAATTTGCTTTTTAAACTCTAAATATTGTTAAAGTTAAATCATATTAAAACTACTCTATTTTTTACTCCTATTAATAAAGTCCACCGAAGTTTCGAGAAAAATAGGATGGGCTCCTATTACATAAAAAATTTTCATTTTCAAAGGTTTATAACATTGTTGACAGTCTCAAAACACCTTCCAGTTGGTTTTTTTTGTTTTAACAAAGAAAACCTTTAAAGTGTCAATCCTCAGCGGTAATTTCTAAACAATTTACAAATCAGTTACTCTTAAATTATGTATACCATAAACAAATCAAAACTTTGAAATATATTTATGTCACCTAAAAAGTAGATACAGCAGACACCATTCATCCAAATTTTAGCATATCAAAATTGCTCAACCTGAGAACTAAACTCAAGAAAAAAGTGCCATCCGTGTTATTATTCCAAATGGCATTTGCTGTTATGTATGTTCTGTCAATGATTCTGGTGTTCTATATGTTTGAATTAATTGAACAATATAGGTCAAAGATGTAATGATGAACAAACAAATCAAGTAATATATGTCCAACACATGGTGATAGAGGTATAACAGAGAACAAGATAAATGTGATCACAAGAACAAACAAATAATCAACATTAGACAGGAACACAAAAACGAAGCGTTCACAGTGTAAACAGTTTCTTTGTTTGTCTCCTGTGACAGAGATGTTTTTGAAAAAAAATCGTCAGAAACATTATTTTTTCAGAATTGTGTGCCAATTCAAAAATGGTTCATGGCGTCGGATACAAAAAGCACCGTACAAACTGTGACAAATTCATTCAATGTTACTACGACGAGTCTGGAAAGACCAGAGCATCAGTCATGCAATGTCCATTTGGAGAGTTTTGGGATCACCACAGTACGACTTGTGTTGATTCAGAGGAAGCAAATTGCCTTAATGGTAAGTACGGTACATTGTTTGTGATAGAGCCAATCGTGTAAATGTAAAATAACCATGGCCGCATTTAAATCATAACAAAATAACGAAGTTACTGTTCATTTATTTTCTGCAAAGTGCATTTCGACAACTTATGTCTCATCAGTGCAGATCAAACCCAAACATTTGGAAGTCCAGTAATCGAAAATACGTTAAAGCTAATAGAGAACAAATAACCAAAAGGATCTAAGGACAGAACTTTACATGAGGGAGATACTCCTTAGTTTTAAACAAAATTTGTCAAATCTAGATATTGCAATTAACAAAGAAGGGATATGCAGTAAATGCAAATGAGACAAAGTCTCTACAAATATATTGTTATAATAAGCAATGGAACAACGCTTTTATTGTTGTTCTCCAATACAATCGGTTTTCGGGTCAGCACCGAAGTACTTGATTGGTAAATACCTCGGGGACTAACAGTCCACCAGCAGAGGCATCGGCCAAGTGGTAGTAAATAACAAAATACCGAAGTTACTGTTAATTTTTTTTCTGCATATGCACATTTCGACAACTTATGTCTCATCAGTGCAGATCACAACCATAAATGAAAATATAGAGTGCGTCTAAAAAACTAATAATTTGCAATTTACATCTGATTTATTGGTGTATTTTGTGAAAATAATTTTTTTAGTAATTTAAGATGCTGATGGTTTCTAGTTGTGACAGCTCATGTTTTCGTGTCCCACTTGGCTTACCACAAAAAGTTTTCATCTACGGAGGTTTACTAGAATTGGAAAATAAATAAAAATATTTCAGATATATGTGACTTTTTACAGAAAACTGATAACAATTGTCATTCAAGCGAAAAAAAAATAGATGAATTAACTCGTGTTTGGGATATAAGATCATATGAAGGATTAAAAATGTGCCGGAAGCTGAAATTCTCTTGTTTTCAGAGGTTTAACAGAGGCTAGATGTCATCATGAGTGAATCTTGCAGAATAAACAGAATTTAAAAGAAATTTTATTAGAATTCTCATAAAGATGTATAAAATGAAATGAAAATAAAATAGGGTGTTCATGGGGGTAAATTATAATGCTTTTAAATAAAGAAAACCGTCCATAAGTGTCATCAAATCTGACAGAATTACCAAAGACATGAGTAGGAAATCTCCTTAAAGTGTACTGTCTGGAACATCATATGCGGATATATTCGACCGACCATAGTTGAGATATAAAAATGATTGCCTAAAATTTCCCCATTTACTTTGATATAGTCATTTTTCGCATATAATTCATTTTATAATGGATAGACCTTTGTTGATTCATCCAAGATCAGAAAATTAAAATGGAAAATTGAAGAACTTGGAATTTAAACGGCCTAAATCAAGCAAATGTAATGAATAACTCGAGATCGTGATATCACTCTCCTACCGGCAACACTTACTTTAGTGAACAGTTTTAAAGCCTTCATCTGCCTCAGTCAATTTGAATCAACATGTTTATACATGATAATTATCATCATTTTAAGGTTATACAAGGAGGGAATAACTAACCTTTATATTTGACTATATGTGTATGTTTGTGGTAAAATTTTATGATGAGCTTATATCGGAATAAAATTTTATACAAATGTCAAGCTTGTTATGTGCTCACAAATGAATTCTAAATGCATTGTAATGTCTGAAAAAAAAACTCGATCCTCAAGAATGTTGTCAGAAATATTTCATTTTAGTATTTAGTCATAATCCACAGATATTGACGTGACTTTTTTCTTTGATGTTAAAACATCATCGCATATTGAAAGAAAAATCAAAATCACAACTTTGCGAATACAAAAATCTTTTTATTCATGCATTTCTGTCAAGTGAGGGCTAAAGTTAATACAGCAATTCCGATAGTAAAGATAAGACCACTAAGTACCAGAATAAGTTTGGTGCAAACAAGTCAGTTACAAGTTGTTAGACCGTAACACTATACTGGTCAGCCAACTCGTGATGGAGACCACAGAACTTTCTGATTTCATCCATGCTTTAAATTTGGGCCGGCCCGTTTTGTTCATCTGTGTTTGTCGGTTTCCTTTTTACTTTTATGTACAGTACTTATGTGTTAACAATGGAAGGATATGGACTAAATGCAGTGATGTCTTTGTACCTTTGTATTTGTACCTTTTTTTATTTTTTTTTTCCTTTATAGACTGACGGTTCGGTTCTCACTTTCTTGGATAGCGTGTTTTGGAAGGATCTGGACTAAATGCAGTGTTGTGTTTCCTATGTTCCCATTGTCTTTGTTTTTTTTCCTTTTTAGACTGACGGTTCGGTTCTCACTTTCTTGGCTAGCGTGTTTTGGAAGGATCTGGACTAAATGCAGTGTTGTGTTTCCTATGTTCCCATTGTCTTTGTTTTTTTTTCCTTTTTAGACTGACGGT
This sequence comes from Modiolus philippinarum, assembly GCA_002080025.1. Lineage (NCBI taxonomy): Eukaryota > Metazoa > Mollusca > Bivalvia > Mytilida > Modiolidae > Modiolus > Modiolus philippinarum. The sequence goes on along the minus strand of MJUU01036220.1, from coordinate 220,742 downwards.
TCGGTTCTCACTTTCTTGGCTAGTGTGTTTTGGAAGGATCTGGACTAAATGCAGTGTTGTGTTTCCTATGTTCCATTGTCTTTGTTTTTTTTTCCTTTTTAGACTAACGGTTCGGTTCTCACTTTCTTGGCTAGCGTGTTTTGGAAGGATCTGGACTAAATGCAGTGTTGTGTTTCCTATGTTCCATTGTCTTTGTTTTTTTCCTTTTTAGACTGACGGTTCGGTTCTCACTTTCTGTCGTAGCGTGTTTTCCCACACATACCAAAGGCATAACTTACTGGGTAAAATAAACGTCATTGTAATTTGACGATGCTCTAGCATATCGTATCATGCGATCCTTAATACGGCTCACCAATCATATACAATTATAGCCTTTGTATAGGTTGGTACGATATTATATCAACCGATAGCGAAGCTGGAGCTCAATAAGCATTTCTTAGTCGAAAGAACATCTTATTGACCTGGTGCAAAGGCTACAATTGTTATATTATCAATTGAATTGATGCACATTAATTCACAGGTGCTTGAGGACAGGAAACCCCCTCCTGGTGCCTCTATACACCCCCCTTTTCCCCAAGTCATGTTTTTTTCTTATTTCCACAGTTCTGCCTCAAGTTATATACAACCTACCAATATCTAGCAAGAGTACTGCATTTTACTAATAATAGTATATAGTAGAAATGACTATTATTAAAGCTAAAAATACATTATCACAAAACTTTGATATATATTACAGACCCATGTAAGGCACCAGGAATGTTCAGTAGACCAAACAAGGATAGTTGTGGATCTTATTGGACTTGTAAGAATGGAAAGTCAGTCATTGCCTGCTGTCCCGAAAATATGTCCTATCAATCACAGAAAGGTTGTGTTCCCGATCCAACATGTTCTAATCGGTGTCCGCCAGAAGAGCGTCCTGCAGAGGGTAGGTATTGTCATCAATAGTGTGATGTATAATCAAGTGAAATTAGGTTAGTTGGCAAAATAAACTTTATCAAGATTAAGGTAAAATCTCAAAACTTCTGACACTAATATGACTATGAAAAATACATAATAGAGTGTATTAGACGGAAGAACAAATACAGACTTCAATTTGTAGAGATTTTGTCTCATTTACATTTACTCCATATCCCTTCATTGTTAATTCAAAACATTGCAGTGAAATTCATATACTCTTCTTATATTCATTTATCGACGCAATGTTACTGTGTATTTTCTTCAAAACATATACTGTATGTTTTTATAAAAAATATGTATATTATAAAATGTTACAGTTGATTCTATATTGATAAAATTTCCAGTCGTCATTTCATGAGAAGAATTTCATTTGATATGCAGTTTTATAAAAATGCTGAAATCTTTGCCCAACAGAGTATAATTTTTCATTTATATGATGAATAGGCGAGACGGGAAACAAATCACGAAACTGTATTCCTCATTAGGGACAAAATTTAATTATCCAGGATGAAATTTCATATAATATTATATATTATTGGATAAAACTACCACGCAAAATGTATCCACATGGAATACTATACTATTATTAATGATAGTAATACAGATTATTGAAATCGTCGGTTACATAAATAGCAAGAAAGATAATGTAAAGAAAGTTATGAAAATAAGAGATGTTAAAACAGTTTATTTTGGAGCATTTTTATATCAAAGAAATCCCAGTAAAACTTTGCAAAAATTACATGCCATTTAGTTGGGATAACAGGTTTGCTAAGTATGAATATTATATAAGTACTTGACCTTTTGAAGATCATTATTTGGCATATTAGCAGCTTCTTTTGGGGGTACCATGGGGGACAAAATTTCTGGCATTTATGATAGATTTTAACCAATAATTGATTATGCTTGTGGCGGATGGTTATTCACAATGAAGAAAAAAACTAGAAAAAGTACGTCTAGTAGCAGCAAGAAAATTACCGGCCTTCTCAATTTCCGGTCAAACGAAACGACAAAGGATAAATTATTCACTTGCAAAAATTTATGACCTTAAAAAAACAAAACAAAACAAAACGTCTTTTGAGCGATTGTTTTCCCTAATTGAAAAAAATAAGATAATGTTCCATTAAATCGGCAATTGCGATTTTACAACTATTATAAACCACCAACTGTAAGAAATTGAAAAGTATCTCAATTTGTTAACAATCTCTTCTTTTTTCAAGGCAAGAATAAAAGGTGTAACCCCAAAGTGGTACCTTGAAAGGCGCTGAACATATAATATTATTAAAGACAACAGCAAACCTGCGTAAATGTGGACAACAATGTAAATACGCATCGGACTGCTTTATAGATGTTTTTAATGAACAAAGTGAGATCTACCTTGTTTCCTAGGCTTTCTAAAAAGGACAATAACGTCAAAAACCCATTTCATTTCTTCTTTTCTTTAAACCATTTAATTCTTGCATTTACACATCATTTACTTTCTCATTTGGCCAAATCGTTTCCTTTTTTTCTTTTTCACTTCTGTACTGTCGTAAAAAATGAATGCCTGTCAGCTAATAAACTTTTTATTACTTGTGTTAGAGGTACCTTGAATGACAGCATAACTTTGGTTCTAATGCACAAATCATTATCAAATTTTAGAATGATGATTCTTGGCATACGCGAAAGCTGAGGTTCTAATATCGGGTTCCTGGCCTCACCTGTTTTTGAAGAAAGGACCGAAAAGGGGTGCAATTTTGTGTTTTCACATATTTGGCAGTGGGATCTTTATCATTAATTACATTTTTATTGTTTTTCTCTTAGTGCGCTCCTGGAGAAATCTGTAATGTGACAACGGATTTCACATAGCATGAACCGTTTGTGAAAAAATGTGGCCCAAAATCTAAATTTTTTTCATTATTATGGATTGCCATTCGATATAACATTTCTGACTTTTCATTGACTTACTATTTATTTTCCTTTGGGTTATCAATTCTGATATTTGTTTGAGGCTTCACCGTTTGACCTTTCGTTGTATTCGGTATGAAGAAAAGTGGCCATACTTTAGTTTGGAAGAAGTCTGCTTTTACTACGTTAAATGTTTTTTTTTTCATTTATTATTGGTTATTTTGATTTATTCTTACATTTTTGGCTGTGCATGAATATTGGAAAAGAGATGTAAATGAAAGCACAAAAAAAAAAAAATACTCTCGCGGGGTTCGATGGCTGAAAACAATAATTTTCCAGTAACAAATACATACATACTAAATTTACAGTAGCTTTTTTATTTAGTTATTCTTTATGGCCCCGTCACATCATAACGCACAGCACCAACATGTGCCGAGGTGTGGAAAAATTTTTGTGTGCGTTGTATACGTTAGAGGCACGTTCTTTACATCGACACACATTGGCGTGCAATGTTAAACGTTTGGTGTGTCTGAAAATTTTGAACATGCTCAAAATTTGACGAAATTCGCCAACGTGTTGCTGATAAGTTCTATACACGTTAGAGGAACGCTAAAGGTTCGTTATATATGTAATGTGTTCGATATGTAGAAGTTTCTCGAAAGTTATTTTAAACGTACAAAGAACGCGTCCTTGTAACTAAGGAATAACGTATTAGTCAATGTTTTAAAATTGAAGGCACTGACACACTATAACGTTCTAGCCAACGTGTGCCAATGTTCGCGATTTTTTGTAAGTACGTTGGCACACGCCGAAGAATTTGAAGAAATTCTCTTGTTGGACGCATTAATAACGTCATGCTTACGACCTACAACTCACATAAAACTTATCCATTACTTGTCTGCATCGTCGCCCACAAAACGTGTAACAGCGTATGACGACGTTTCAAAGGCGTTTTACTAGCGTACTTGACGTATAACGAACGCATCCATAACGGTCTTCCAGCATTCAGAGAACGCCTGCATAGCGTTTTAACAATCTTTCGTTAGATCGGTTGGAAATTCGTCAACCCGATGTCATTTGCAAAGGTAGAAATGGACAGAAATGTCACAATAAAATACGGCGGATTTGCAGGAGGGGTAAGTCCCCAAAAGTCACAAAATTTATTTTCAAAATATTTGTCAGTTTGATGCTGAAGTAAAGCAGCAATTTGCATTCCTTTGAAATTTTGTGTTGCTTTTTAACCATCATTTTAATGATAAAACATCGGCTAATACGTTAGCTACAAGAACGTACGGTTTGCGTTCTTTGCACGTTTAAAACAACTTTCGAGAAACTACAACATACCGCACACATTGCGTGTATTACGTACTTCTAGCGTTCGTCTAAAGTGTGCATAACTTAACAACACTTTGGCAAACGTCGTGAAATTTTGAGCATGTTCAAAATTTTCCGACGCACCAAACGTTCAACAACACACGCCAACGTGGGTCGACATGTTTGTAACGTGTTAAAAAGTGTCTCTAACTTATACAACGCACACCAGCGTGTACGAAAATATTTCCTAAACGTCGACACACGTTTGCGCTGTGCGTTATAGTGTAACAGGGCAATAAAATAATGACTAAAAAGCAAGACAAAATCCCAAAGGAATATAAATAGCTGCTTTATTTCAGCATCAGACTGACATATTTTTTTAGAATAAATTTTGTGATTTTTAGGGACCTTTCCCTCTTGCAAATCCGTCGTATTTTCTTGTGACATTTCTATCCTTTTCTACCTTTGCAAATGAAATTGGGTGAAAAAATTCCACACGATCTGACGAAACATTGTCAAAGCGCTGTAGAGACGTTCTCTGAATGCTGAAAGACCGTTATGGATGTGTTGGGTATATGTCAAGTACGCTAATAAAACGCCTTTGAAACGTCGTCATACATTGTTACACGATTTGTGAGCATTGCAGACAAGTTATGGATAAGTTTTCCGTGAGTTGTAGGTCGTTAGCCTGACGTGATGAATGCGATCGACAAAAGAATTTCTTCAATTTCTTCAGCGTGTGCCAACGTTCTTACAGAAAATCGCGAACGTCGGCACACGTTGGCTAGAATGTTCTAGTGTGACATGGCCTTTACCACTGAGTTGATACCTCCTCTGATGGACTGTTAGTCTCTTAGCACATTTACCAATCCAAGAATTCTAGTTCGGTGCTCATATGAAAATCATTTTTTACGTTTCTGGAATTGAGAAAATTTGGTTTAAAACTGTAGAGGAGTAATTATACAGTATTGAGTCCGTTCTAATTTTGGCTTTTCATTTAGATCCTCCTTTTATATTTTTTTTCATTTAGATTTATTTGTAAGTTTTTATGAGTATTCCAAATGTTTTGACTTGATATGCACTGAACCGATTAATATCCAATTAAATCTGTATATGGAAACTCAACTTAAAACTCAAGGATGAACTCCCTCCATCGTAGTTTTGTCCTTAGCTATATTTGATATTACTGATTATTCGGATTCCGTTTGGTTTAATGCATTGAAAACATTTTTTTAAATTATGGATTTCCTTTGTTTAGGTTCTAGTGCTGCTGATGAGGAATACATTTCCGAAATGGCCATACAGCTTATTAAAATTATTGCAGTTGGAGTTAACATATGTGTTATGGTCTCATGTTCATTTACTCCATATCCTTTCGTAAAATATGGAATTTTCATATAGAGCTTTGCAGCATAATATCCAAATACTGAACACTTTTTGTGCGTCTAATAAAATATGCTTTCGTATTCTAACGATTTGTACATGGAATTTTATGATTATAAACTTATCAGATTTATTAACCATGTGTATTTTAGGATCTTGTGATAAACGTCCCCTATATGGCAAACCGTATTTGTATAAGCAGTGGATTGTGAGTGGCCATTGGGTGGAAATGTTGTGCGCCCCAGGAACGCTATTTGATGAAAATGATTGTGGATGTACAATGAGAGCAACTTATGTATCATCACTTGGAGTCAGAGCTAGGGCCAGTGAAAGTATGTATAATGTTGTATAGAAAATTAACATCCTTAGAGATGTATTAAAAAATATGAATCGCGTTAATAATACACTCCGTGATTGTATTTGAAATAAAGAACCAAACAGAGAGAGATCAAAGTCAAATCCAAAGTTATCGAACCTAGATAACTTGAATCGTTTGTATAGAGCTGATTTCAACAGTTAAGCAAGACCAACAAAGCTTGTTCTCATCTGTAATGTATAATATACAAGAAAGATGAAGAAGAGCGATATAAGAATCTTTACCTTGTACTTGTAAGGTCTTTTTATATAACCGCAAAAATTTTGAGGTCTTATAAATTTTATGACGCTGCCGTCGTCGTTGTCGTCATTGGCATCGTCGTCGTAGTCTGTAAACACTTTTTTTGGTCGTTACTTAAATTCTAGGTGATAAATCCTTCTGAAATTTTAACACAATGTTCCTTGGCACAAAAGGAAGACATTGATAACTTTTGGACATTGTGGTCCCGCCTGTTTTTAAATAAGCGACCAAAAAGTGCAAAATTTGGTGCTTTCATTTATTTGGCTGCAGACTATTTATTATTATACCCCCGCTTTGCGGGAGGTATATAGTATTCATGATGTTCGTTCGTCCGTCCTTCCGTCCGTCCTTCTTTCTATACCAAATAGCTGGTATCCACTCCACCTTCTAAATTACTGATTGGTTCATGAAACTTGTGTAGGAACTTGTTTTCCAATAATTCTTTTTTTTCCAGATTTTTGACATCCCTTGGACTTTGTCATTTTAGCTCAATGCAAAAATATGGTGACCACCTGGTATCCACTACTCCTCTTAAACCATTGATAGGAATTTCATGAACTTTTGTAGCAGCTTAATAACATAATAAAAATGTGCACTACGCTTTTTGTATTGTCTCTCCTGCAGTGTGGAGTCCGTAAAAAGATTCCCCGTGCGAGAGATGTATGCTCTCTATATTTTTCAGTCATGGTGTACTTGTGCGTGAGAGAATTTCTCATATGGATATACTATTGATACTTTCAGATTATGGCATTTATTTTATTAATTTCGAAATGTAATCCAGACCACCTGTTTTAAGTGCCCACATCTTACTATTTTATAACGCCAAGTTTTCTTACACTCGACTTGATGAGTGCCCTGTGTTTGTCTATATGTTGTAGTTGTCCACTAGCTTAAGATACTAGTGCTTTTGTCGGGCAAAGGATGACAGTGATTGTAAGAGCACTTTGCCAGTTTAATTGATGTTTGTTGACAATCCCGCACCCATGACCAAGAAAGACATGGATGTAGCGTTGCTTGACAGTTAGCAAAGAATTCCGCTTAAACCGGTGCTAGGGGCCGTCTTGAACTTACTATGAGGTATGAGCAAAGCTCATTGTTGAAGGCCTCATGGTGACTTCAAGATGAAGAACAACAATAAAAGCGTTATTCCTTTGCTTGTTTTTTACCATGTATTTGTAGAGACTTTGTCTCATGTGCATTTACTCCATATCCTTTTATTCACCATCAAATAATTCTTATTTATCAGATTTTGGTATATTTTGGACTTTGTCATTTTAGCTCAATGCAAACCATATGCATGATAACCACGTGGTATCCACTTTTCCTCTTAAACCACTGATCAGAATTTCAGGAAACTTATGTAGGAGTTTGATTACGTATTGTAGATGTGCACTACGCTTTTGTTTTCCAATAATGACTCTTTTTTCCAGATTTTAGACATGTTTTGGACTTTGTCATTTCAGCTGAATGCAAAACATATTGTTACCACCTGGTATCCACTACTCCTCTTTGACCACTGACTGGAATTTTCTGAAACTGCTGATGAGGAATAAATTTCCAAAATGGCCATACAGCTCATTAAAATATTGCAGTTGGAGTTAACATATGTGTTATGGTGTCATATTCATTTACTCCATATCCTGTCGAAAAATATTATGCATGACCTTTATTATATATTGAAGATGTGCACTAAGTATTTTGTATTCCAATAATTCCCTTTTTCAAATTTTTTAAATGTTTGGACTTTGTCATTTTAGCAAATTGCAAACCACATGGTGACACCATGGTAACCACTACTCCTCTTAAACCACTGATTGGAATTTTGTGAAACTTATTCAAGAGCTTAATTATGTATTGTAGATGTGCACTATGCTTTCTTTTTTCCAATAATTCCTTTATTTTCCGGATTTTGAACATGGTTGAACATTGTCATTTTAGTTCAATGCAAACCATATGGTGACCACCTCGTATCTACTACTCCTCCAAGACCACTAATTGGAATTTTATGTAACTTATGCAGGACCTTGGTAACATGTTATAGATGTGCACTATGCAAAGTTTAAGAAGAGGTTGGGGCAGCGGTATACGTAGCCCATTAGGCCACAGTAACTCAAGTTTATCTGATTTTGATTGGGTTTCTTTCATTGTGCACCTGAGGGAATTTCTAATCAGAAGTATGCGGTGGACTGTATGTGGCATGCACCGTTTATGAGATAAAAGGGGCGAACCTAAAAATAATGTTGTTATTTTTTTTTATTTTTAGTCCGATGTCGATGCAGTCTTTTGCAATGGATTCCTACTGAAAAATTATCAAAGCTCGAACAATCAGACTTTTCCGATAACTTGTTTCCTTTCCGAGCTATGAAGGGTTAAATGGGACCAAAAAATGCAAACGTGCAGATTTCGTATTTTTTTTTTTTATATTTTTCATTAGATTTCGATGGGATTTTTTTTCTTTAAATTCCTCTTGTTGTAAGCTTTCAGTGATATGTCAACAGATTTGTTGTTGCTCTTACGGTTTCTGAGCCATAAGGAGTCAAATTAGAAAAAAATACAATTTTTCAAAATATGTTTTTCATCAGATTCCAATGGGATTTTTTTTCTTTGGATTCCCCTTGTTGTAAGCTTTCAGTAGTACCCCAGCATATTTGGCATATCCCTCATTTACCATTTGCGAGCTATAAGGGATTAAATGGGCCAAAATTGATATTTTTCAAAATATGTGAAATCTTTCATTTTTTGTCTCGCCCGCGACGAAAGTCGCGGAAAGCGAGACATAGGCGTGCAAAGTATGACGGCGACGGCGACGGCGGCGTAAACTCAAGTTTTTATATAGAAGCCTTTTGATGTAGGAACTTTATATTTGGTCCATAGGTAGCTTACGGCGAACCCTATCTGACGGACCCAAAATTATCTGACCTTGACCTATATTTCGCGGTCCAGTGACCAGGTTAAGTTTTTTTGCTTAAGTCCATTTCTCAATAACTACAAGCCAAAGGTCAATGATATTTGGTATATCGCTTGGTCTTGGTTAGTACATGTCATTCTGCCATATGGCTTTTGACCTTGACCTCAATATCACGGTCCAGAGACCAGGTTAAGTTTTTTTTGCTTAAGTCTGTTTCTCAATAACTACAAGCCATAGGTCAATGATATTTGGTATATAGCTTGATCTTGGTTAGTACATTTCAGTCTGCCATATGGCTTTTGACCTTGACCTCAATTTCACGGTCCAGTGACCAGATTAAAGTTTTTTGCTTAAGTGTGTTTCTCAATAACTACAAGCCAAAGGTCAATGATATTTGGTATATCGCTTGGTCTTGGTTAGTACATGTCATTCTGCCATATGGCTTTTGACCTTGACCTCAATTTCACGGTCCAGTGACCAGGTTAAGTTTTTTTTGCTTAAGTCTGTTTCTCAATAACTTCAAGCCATAGGTCAGTGATATTTGGTATAAATCTTGGTCTTGGTTAGTACATTTCAGTCTGCCATATGGCTTTTGATTTTGACCTCAATTTCACGGTCCAGTGACCAGGTTAAGTTTTTTTGCTTAAGTCTGTTTCTCAATAACTACAAGCCATAGGTCAATGATATTTGGTATATCGCTTGGTCTTGGTTAGTACATGTCAGTCTGCTATATGGCTTTTGACCTTGACCTCAATTTCACGGTCCAGTGACCAGGTTAAGTTTTTTTGCTTAAGTCTAAGCCATAGGTCAATGATATTTAATATATATCTTGGTCTTGGTTAGTACATGTCAGTCTACCATATGGCTTTTGACCTTGACCTCAATTTCACGGTCCAGTGACCAGGTTAAGTTTTTTTGCTTAAGTCTGTTTCTCAATAACTACATGCCAAAGTTCAATGATATTTGGTATATAGCTTGGTCTTGGTTAGTACATATCAGTCTGCCATATGGCTTTTGACCTTGACCTCAATTTCACGGTCCAGTGACCAGGTTGTTTTTTTTGCTTAAATCTGTTTTTCAATAACTACAAGCCAAAGGTCAATGATATTTGGTATATAGCTTGGTCTTGGTTAGTACATGTCAGTCTGCCATATGGCTTTTGATCTTGACCTCAATTTCACAGTCCAATGACCAGGTTAAGTTTTTTTTGCTTAAGTCTGTTTCTCAATATCTACAAGCCATATGTCAATGATATTTAATATATAGCTTGGTCTTGGTTAGTGCATGTCAGTCTGCCATATGGCTTTTGACCTTGACCTCAATTTCACGGTCCAGTGACCAGGTTAAGTTTTTTTGCTTAAGTCTGTTTCTCAATAACTACAAGCCATAGGTCATTGATATTTGGTATATAGCTTGGTCTTGGTTAGTACATGTCAGTCTGCCATATGGCTCTTGACCTTGACGTCAATTTCACTATCCAGTAACCAGGTTAAGTTTTTTTTGCTTAAGTCTGTATCTCAATAACTACAAGCCATAGGTCAATGATATTTGGTATATAACTTGGTTTTGGTTAGTACATGTCAGTCTCCCATATGGCTTTTGACCTTGACCTCAAATTCATTGTCTAGTGAACAAAGTTGAGTGTTTCTGATTATAATAGTTTCTTAATTACTGTAAGTGGAATGGTAATAATATTTGGCTTGTAGGTTGCTCTTGAGTAGTACATGACTGTTTTAGCGACAAGCAGGGACGGGCGAGACATCTATTAGGGTCCACTCTTGTATTCGAATTTCGATCAAAAGGGTTTATTTTTATGTTCCCTATTTTTTGTTCAGCTAATTACTGTGTCAAGCTCCATATTGTGTCAATCTTATTACTGTGTCAAGCTCTAATCGTTGTCCACATCCACTTTAAATTACACTTGTTCAAATTTTAGTGTTCGACATGCTGTGGTCGTATCATGCTGCGCTGGGCTTAGCCCTTCATTATCATGTGTATTTTCTCTAAATCCTTTCATCGTCAGCTATGAAAGAATCATTTTATTTTTATTTTAATATATGCTCCTTTCCTGTTATTGTTTGACAATTTTTATTAAGAAGCTTCATTGATAACATATCTTCGTAACAAAGTACCAAAGTTACTGTGCAGAAATTAAATTCTTAGTAACTTAGGTATTTTGTTTTTTATTTATTTATTATCTCTGCACTGAAGAGACATAAGTTGTCGAATTGCGCATATGCAGAATCTAAATTCACAGTAACTTCTGTATTATTTATTCGATCAAATTGGGCGATGATATCATTTTGAATGATTTTTTTTTGTCAAAGAGGCAAAAATTCTATTTTTTGGTATTAGAAAAGCGCTAAAAACAAAATACCGAAATTATTCCTAGCTTTGTTTCTGCATATGCACATTTCGACAATTTATGTCTCTTCAGTGCAGACCCAAGCAAAACATTTTGAAGTGAATAAACCAAGTACGTGTAGACCTGATAGAGAACAAATCGTCAATAAGAACTAAGCAGAAAAGTCAAATTCAGCTATGGACAGAGCTATGCATGAGGTAAATACTCCTTAGTTTAAGATATTGCAAGTTTCCAAATAAATCGATTTTCGGGTCAGAACCGAAGTACTGAAAACTGGGTTGGTGAGTACCCTCAGGGACGAACAGTCCACCAGCAGAAATGACCAATTTTAATTTTGATTAAAATGTCTTGATTGTCAAAATATAATTATTCTAGAGGAAAATAAACACATTTCTATATAATTTTTAAACGACCGCAAAAATTTTGTGCAGTCGTCGGCGTCGGCGTCTGTGGCCAGCATAACTTTGTTTCTAGTGGACGGATCATTTTCAAATTTCAGTATGAGGTTTCTTGGCATAAGGTTAAGCCCAGGTTTAATTTTGGGTTTGTGGCCACATCCGTTTCAGAAAAAGGGGCCCAAAAAGGGGAAAATTGGGTATTTTCGTGACAGCATAACTTTGGTTCCAGTCGTCGGCGTCGGCGTCTGTGGCCAGCATAACTTTGTTTCTAGTGGACGGATCATCTTCAAATTTTAGTATGATGTTTCTTGGCAGATGCCTTAGCCCTGGTCATAATTTTATTTTCCTTGCCCCGACCGTTTCAGAAAAAGGGGTTAAATTGGTTGTTTTCACATATTTAACAATAGAATCTTTTTTTCAAAATGATATGCAATTTTATTTTTGATCAGGTTTTGCTAGATTTTTTTTCTTTGGATTCCTCTTGATAGCTTTCAGAGGTATGTCAACAGATTTGGTGTAGCTCTTACCGTTTTCTAGCTATAAGGGGTTGAAGAGACCAAAATTGCATTTTTTTTTCAAAATAATATGCAATTTTTGTTTATTTTTTATCAGATTTTGATGGGATTTTTTTCTTTGGATTCCTCTTGATATAAGCTTTCAGCAGTATGTCAATGGATTTGGCGTAGCTCTTACCGTTTCTGAGCTATAAAGGGTCAAAGAGGAATCATAAGTAGTCATAAGGGCGAATTTTTATTTTCCCTAGTTTGTGTCCAGCTAATTACTGGGTCAATCTCCTTATTGCGTGCATCTAATTATTGTGTCAAGCTCTTTAGTATGTCCATACTCGCTTTAAATTTAACTTTTTCAAATTTCAGTGGTCGACATGCTGCGGTCGTATCATGCTGCGCTCGGCGTAGCCCTTTATTATGAGGTTAATTTGGAGCATGATTGACCATCTACAAACAAATTTCAACACTTTGCATAAATATCAAGCCAAAACGAGGCTACCGAATATAGGAATCGGTCTTTTTTAACTGCAATTTGTTTGACAAAATCATGCTTGTTTTTTCTCTTTTCAGGCAAGACACCAATTGTCTATTTATATAAATGATATTATCATAAAAGTGAGGTTATTTATTGAAAAAATATTACAATCTCAGTTGGTAAGAAAAGGTCAATGTTAAAGTTGGTAAACATGGCAATAAGGCAAAATTCTGTATTATTATGTTATTTCCATTTACCTGACCCTAGATAATATATTGTTTGTTAGAGATTCCGTAAAGCGTCAAATCAATTTGTAAATAACTTTTGAATGATTTCAAGGTCATTTACTTGTATTAATATCACTTTAGATCGATTTTGTCGATTGATCTATTTGAAATTAATGTGATAAAGTGAACAGTATTTAAATTTCCTACAATAAGCAATGAATGGATATGAATTAAATGCACATGAGACAAAGTCTCTACAAGAACATGATATAACAAAGCAATGGAATACTGCTTTTATTGTTGTTCTTCATCTTATAAACACTTATCTCATAGTAATACAGTATTCTAAAGAAGTGGCTATATTTTGATATGTTACCAAGATAACCAACTTTAACATTGATTTTCTGGGCCTCTAATTCTTAACCAATGAAGATTTTTGTGTATTTTTCAATGACTAAGCTAGCTCTTTGAGACAATAGTTCTATCAAGTATATTCAGTTGGTGACTTTTATAAAAATCAATGATAAAAAGTGACAAAATTGGCATAATTTTGTCAACACTTTGCATTAAAAAATGTCAATTTTTGGAAATATTTGTTAGCCTCGTTTTGACTTCCAAAACTATTTTTATGAATTATGGAAACTGTTTTGAGATTGTCGATAATGCTGCAAATTAATTTAATGCAAAATTAAAAATGATTTGTCCTAACAGAGAACCTATGTTAAACCATAATTGAAGAAAACAATTATTGTTCTGTATCGATTGGGTTTTGCCCCATGTACAATTATGGTTGTACATCTGAATCAGGGTTTGACACGAACTTGATTACATTGGTGGACAAAAGTTTGTCCTTAATGTTTCTTTAATGTTTGTTGACAATGCCGTATTCATGGCCATTTTTGTTTTCTTTTATTATTTATTTGCATTGAGAAAACAAAAATTGCCGGAGTAACAAAATACCGAGGTTATTGTGAATTTAGGTTCTGCATATGCGAAATTGTTGGAAATGCTGGTGGACTTTAATTCCCGTTGGAATTCGCCAACCAAAAGTTATTGATTCGGTGCTGACCGGAATGCCAATTTGATTCTTAAACTATGAGGTATAAGTAATGCTCATTGTTGAAGGCCTCATGGTGACTTCAAGATGAAGAAAAACAATAAAAGCGTTGTTCCATTGCTTGGTTTTACCATGCATTTGTAGAGATTTTGTCTTATTTGCATTTACTCCATATCCCTTCATTGTTAATTTGTTATATTTAAGAAAATGCTTTACATTGTATACTATTTCTCTCGTACATAGCTGTGTCTTTAACAAATTTTGGATTTCTTCTTTATTTGTTCTCTGCCAGCCTTTGCACATATGTTGGTTTATTTACTTCTAATTGTTTCGATTTGATCTTCACTTAAGAGATATACGTTTTTGAAATTGACATCTTCGGGGTCAGGGTTAGGATGTTACTAAATAAGTTCAGAGTAATTTCAGTGTATTGTTATTTATGCAAGATGCATTTGTAATTTCTCATTTTGAAATAAATTAGAAATGAATTAGGAGAAAAAAAATATTAAAATGAAAAATATTACCAGAATTAGTTGATTATAGTTATAATAGATACGAGTGCAGCATGTAGACCAGAATTGTACGCAATGACTTTATGTTATAGAAACAACAGCAGTAGAATACCAAAGGAACAAAACAAAAGATAACATAAATCAACGTTCAGAAACAAGGCAAAAACGAGAGAACCGGAAGACGGAAGACAAAAGACACAACACACACAAATATCAAAACTAAAGCAACTTAGATATTATTATTGTAGCAAGTAAGCAAGTGGTGGTTATTAGAATGAGCTAAAACTAGTTATCCTTTTTAGTACAAATATACCCAAGTTCTATAAAAACGGTAAATTTCGTTATGTTGTACACGTGTTTCAAGAAGTAACCTCTCATCAGCAGCATTAGAATCAAATAATATCGAAAGCCATTAGTAGCCATAGTATTTTGGTCCAATATTATAAATGATAACTAGTTGCTATTAGAATGAACTAAAATTTGCTTTGTAGCATGTAGACCAGAATTATATTTACCATTCTGTCAGGGACTTAAGGACTGGTCTGGTAAGAATACGTTAGTACAGAATGAAGAGGACAAAGTACTAGTAACCGATGGGAAGGCTTACTTCAACGGAGACGCAAGTTTATTTATACCAAGATTCTCCGGAGCAACCTACGGGGAAACACTTTACATTAAATTAAGGTTAGTTAATAATTCAACAGTAAGCAATGTATGTATCAAAATATTAAGACAATGTATCCAAGTTAAATCAGTGAAATAACGAAAAAGTCTAAATCATATAAATATATTTCATATTTACCAGGAATTGGTTGATCACTTAACAACTCAAACTTTACGCTCTACAGTAAATTTGGACACCATCACGGTATATAAATATATAATAAAAATTGTACAGAATAGACTGCCCTTTACATTTCTGGATGACAATCTTTCACTACTTTTCTAAACGGTTAACGAAGCAACATGACAACATTTATTATAAATAACATTTATTCACAGTTAATTCATTTTAGTGTAATATTGAATACTAGTAGCGCTAAATACATAATACATATAGAAAATGCTGTATTAATATTTTGTAATAAAAATACAGTGCTGTAAAACTTTTATCATGTGTTAAAATTCTGATATACATAGACTACAAATAGACCCAAGTCTTTGCTTTAAACGTTTGATAATCATTAGGTTATTTCAGTCATTTATTTTGCTAGCCCTTATAGAATTACCAGCTCATAATTCTAAGTTTAAAAGTTTTTAGTCGACTATATTTAGATATTTTAACGACATGACCAGTGACGTATGTGTGACAAAAGACGCTTAGCTCTCCAGCGTCCTTGATCTCATTCCAGTGACGTATATGTGAAAAAAGACGCCTAAGTCTTCAGAGTCATTGATCCTAATGCTTTTTTTGACTATAGTTCATACTTCGCTTTGTTGTTTTGGGGTTTACTTTTTGATCATGAGTTTTATCACTTTAAGAGGAAAATGCTATTGTTCCTTCGACTTAATATATCGGATATTTTCGTATATTTCTCTTTTGTCTTGCGCACGAGGATAATGGTAGCCAAATGACTGCTTATAAAATCCCCTTTTTATATCATTCTAATTAAAACCTTTTTGCAACCTAAATTCTTCTATACTATTATCTCCTTTATAACTTGCTAAAAGTATATATAACTTTTTCAAGAGGAAGTAATTGCGACAACTTTGGGAGAAATATTTTATGTGTCGAATGCAGACGCTGCATAAAAATTACTGGCTTAGCACATATAAATGCAGTAATAATTTAATTTCTAGAAATATAATGATGTCACATAGAAGACAACTTGTGAAATTAGACAATCCAGCGGAACATGATTGCCAGGGAAGGAAATGAATAGATTACACAGTCTCGTGGCTTGTTTTTTTTATTTATTCTGAATCTCGTTGCAAATTGAATTTAAACCAATGTCGCTACAAAAACTTTCAAATAAATCTTTCGGAAATTTCCCTTAGGTGTAACACTAAAGCAGAGTGCAACAAATTTGGACTGCTGTTATGATGGGGCGCCGGGGTGTCAATGTATTGTTTCCGTATCTTCAAAAACAAACATCATCTAAGCAAAGGATACAAGTAAAAATGTAACCACATGCGTTATACTGAGAAAAAAGCAGCTTTTTGTAATTTAGGCATTTTCTCCACATCCTGAGGCATGTACTCCAAACCCTTTCATTATTTTCTTGTAAATGTAAGGTCAAGTAAGGTACTAAATTTATGAGATAAAACACACACGTGATATTTTCGCATCACTTCTTAAAATTTTGTTCTTTTAAGAAATTTGTACACACATGGCCTATGGTTAGAAGGGAGGCCCATTAAGATTGAGGTTTAGAGATTTTAAGTCTAGAAACTCATCTTCAAAAGTGAAGAAAATGTCATCATTCGGAATATGGGTGTCAAATGTCTTAAGACGACTGAAGGACGAATATTGAAATGCCATCAAGTTAATTAAAACACAAAAAAAACTAGCACTGGCATTTCGAAGGAATTCTTCGTTTTTGCTTTACTGTATAATCTAATACGGGACTTTTGAGTGGTGTTTGTGTCCAGAAAAATTTCTCCTACAATACGAAAAAATATCAAAACATCTGAAGATCTAAGGAATTTTTGTTTTTGAAAAATTCGAAGTGTGAATAGTATCATTGTGTTAATAGATACTTTGTTTAATGTGCATTTACTCCATATCTTTCATTTTCAGTGGGATATCCTTTAGACTTGATGAAACATGACAAATGTTGTTTGACATTTGGCGATTACCTTACGACAAAACTGCTTCAAACTTGCTGACATTTATAAAAATTTTATTGCAGACTTTGATTCCATTGTCAAAATTACTAAGATGACGATCATTTGAACGGTAACAGGAAGGAAACACGAAAAACTTAACAAATGATATACGTGGCAGTTTCATTTACCTTTCGACTTATGTTCTTCCAATTTTTTACATTTGATCTGCACTGAAAAGACATGAATTGTCGAAATGGCCATCTGCAGAAACTAAATTTACAATGACTTCGGTAATTATATATATAGATTACACCACAAGATCCCGTTCATTACCATATTTTATCCACTAGAGATAGTTAAATTTTAAAATTTTAAGTGCGAGGCTTGCCGAGCATTTTAAAATTTTCAAATTTAACTATCGACAGTGGATAAAATATGGTAATAATCTGGATAAAGTGGTGTAATCTTTTTCTCTAATGATAAATGATAAACGCCGAGAATTGTATTCCGAAAAGANTTGGCGGGAAATAGCACGGGGCTTTATTCAACATACGTTGGATAAATTTATCTAACAGGTCAAAACCGGTTTAAACTTGACATATCATTAGAGAAATAGGATTAAACAGGCATTTTTAGGAAATTATCTATGTATAAACTCCGGCAGATCACTCACAAACTGAATAAAGTCCGAAGGACTTTATGTTAAGTAATCACTGCATTATTATTGTGGCTTTTTTTCAATTGCATTCATTGAAGTGTTTCCTAAAATAAATTTAAACAAAATCACAATCTAGAAAGAACAAGGTCATGTCCCGTGTCTTTTATTTGATTTCCTTTAATTCAACAGAACTCTGGAGTGGCCATTTTGAGATTTTTTAATCATAACAAAAGTACAAACAGGAAAAAATGTCGAGCACTTATCTTGCAATTTAATGTAATGTCCTTAGTGGCAAGTAGCAAATATTGATTCTGAAGCTGATGACCCCTCCAGAAGCGAGCATTACAGGCTATCATTACCCTTTTCCTTTACAGAAACATATATAAATTTATTGTTGACTTGCTACCGGACACTACTACGATGGAAGAGGAGGTTCGGTGCGCCATACAACCGGCTTAACCCCTCGCCATTTCTTTTGAGATATTTATGCCAAGTTAGGACCTTTGCGGTTGACAATTTTTCGGGTGGTTTTATTTTGCTTATTGGACATTGACTTTTGACAATTCTATTCAGGGATTTTGTTATAACCCCCATTTGCTTCTGATTTAATCTACCATGGCGTAAAATGAAACTGTTCGAAGTCAAAAGTCGATTTTGTCCCTTTTTTGACAAATTCGTTGTATGTAATAGATATTATTTTACTTTACACTTAAGTCCTATATATATACCTGGTTTAGGTCATTTTGTATGAACAGATGAAAAATAGGACTGAATTCAACAACTAAGCTTGATTCCATGAGTTGTGACGTTCATAACATTTTCCTTAACACTTATAATAATAGTAACTAAAACAGAATTAGTGGCGATATTGACGCAAAAGCATATTTTAATTATAATACATGTCATATGTGTCGGCTTTCGTGAGTAATTAAATGGCCGAAACAAAGAAAGTTCATAAATAGATTTTGTTAATAACTTAAAATGTTCGTGATGTTGAAAATTTGAAGTAGGGTGGCAACAGTATGCATTAATACCATATTATTAAGGAATAATTGGACCTTACAAAACATTACGTCAATATCACACTTCCACAATCATATGATATTAACTTTTTTTCCGTTTTTCGTTTTTATTTTATTCATGCATATACTTGAAAATGTTCAATGCCTTTAGACATCAAAATACGGAAGATACTGTTAATATATTATCTGTATATGGCAATTTCGACAACTTATTTCTCTTTAGTGCAGATCAAATCAATATATTTGGAAGACCATAAACCCAAATTTTCTGGAAGATTGTTATATAAGATAACTCATTCCATCTTTTGTGTATGCCGGGTGCTGTGTGATGGGTGCTATACAAAGGACAGGAAAAGTCCATCTTTCCTGGGTACCTGTTGTCATTCCGTTTTTTCTGTCTCTTTGCTTGGGTATTCGTTTGCCGATATATATCGAAATTCTTGTTCACTCTTATCCTTACTTTCCAAAATAAATGCCAATATAATTCTTCAGGAAATACGTCAGTGTGATTAAAATCAAATTTGGTGCGGCACATCAAATGGAATATCAATTGAGAGATCTTATATAAATCATATTGGAAAAACCTTAAAAGAAAATCGTTGTCGTGTTGCAGTTACAAAGGGCTTTTATCGTTTACTGCTTTTTGACATGTCTTTGGACTTTTGGTTTTGTGTTTAATTAGTTTGGATTTATATTGTCGATGTTTTCCAAGGCAGACATCCGAAACGACTTAACATCGGTTAGCCACTATAATGAGAAAGTCTTGCAACTCGATACTGATATCTTTAGATTATATCTAGCATTTCACCCCCTTGTTTCTTATTCTTTATCAAAATATCTTAGGCAACCTTTGACTGCAGTAAGTAGTGATAAAATCCGAGCTATGTTTGTTTCTCATATTAATAGTGGAACATTCTACATGGCTCTTCATGGAGTTCTTCATGTCCAGCTAATTCGTCGAAATTGTATATAAAAAGGTCTACAAGTATGTAACAACGGCAGTACAATATCAAAAAACGTGTGAAGTGGTGATCACAAAAATCCAACTCCAACGGCAACAGAGAAAGACAAAGACCAAACAAGGACGTGAGACAGCCACAATGCACGGAAATAAAAAGACGATATTAGGAACTTAGGCACCCATAGTGTGAACTCCCATGAAAACGCATTCTTGAGTCCTTGTACTACAATCATTCTGTGACTCAACTTTATGTATTTAGTTTAAATGTCTTTTTGGCTTTCTGTCTACTAGTGATGTGTCAAGCGTCAATGCCTTTCGCAATATGAATGGTAGTTGGAACTGGATTTGTTATTGCATGTTATCATAATTAATATTCTTCAGACGTCATGATTTGGCGTGAAACATTTGGAAATTGTAATTATATTGTCGGGACTTGACGACACTATACCATGAATCCGCAAGGAGTTGGACCGGGGATAAATACGCTGACCATGCCTCATCATTTACGCAATAGAATGTAAACAAATATTTAGTGGTTACAAAAAGCTTGACATAATCTGATATTTAAACATAAAAATGCTATTCTTAAAATGAAGTAACTTATAGAAGAAAAAGAAAACAGTTTCTACATCGAGTACAAAATAACAAATTTTAATTTTCAATTTTGATCTTAAGGCCACATTTCACAATACATCACAGTACAAATTAGGTACCTAATCAATCGTTAATAGGCTTTGACCACTGTTCAATAAAAGAATAGGCTTTATATAAGTTTACCAGACAAACCTACATGCACTATGTCCATGCTTTTAAGCTTACCTGGCTATGCCAGGGTGAGCTTTTGCCATCACTTGGCGTCCGGCGTCCGTCCGGCGTAAACTTTTCATTCAAAGATCTTCTCCTCTGAAACCACTGGGCCAATTTGGTAACAAAAGTCCTTGGGTGGTCCCCTTTAAAAAAGGTATCCGGCAGGTCCGTACCTCATCCAAGATGGCCACCAACGGGGAACATAGTTTTTTACATTGGACCCTATGGGTAAACACATTCAAAGATCTTCTTCTCAGAAACTACCAGTCAAATTATAACCAAACTTAGTCACAATGGTCCTTAGATGGTCCCTTCCAAAAAAGTATCCGACAGGTCCGTACCTAATGCAAGATGGCCGCCAGCGGGGAACATAGTTTTAACATTGCACCCTATGGAAAAGACATTCAAAGATCTTCTTCTCAGAAATTACCGATCCAATTATAACCAAACTTAGTCACAATGGTCCTTAGATGGTCCCTTCCAAAAAAGGTATCCGACAGGTCCGTACCTAATCCAAGATGGCCGCCAGCGGGGAACATAGTTTTAACATTGGACCCTATGGAAAAGACATTCAAAGATCTTCTCAGAAACTACCAGTCCAATTATAACCAAACATAGTCACAATGATCCTTAGATGGTCCCTTCCAAAAAAGGTATCCAACAGGTCTGTACCTAATGCAAGATGGCCGCCAGCGGGGAACAGAGTTTTAACATTGGACCCTATGGAAAAGACATTCAAAGATCATTTCAGAAACTACCAGTCCAATTATAACCAAACTTAGTCACAATGGCCCTTAGATGGTCCCATCCAAAAAAGGTACCCGACAGGTTCGTACCTAATCCAAGATGGCCGCCAGCTGGGAACATAGTTTTAACATTGGACCCTATGGAAAAGACATACAAAGATCTTCTTCTCAGAAACTACCAGTCCAATTATAACCAAACTTAGTCACAATGGTCCTTACATGGTCCCTTCAAAAAAGATATCCAACAGGTCCGTACATAATCCAAGATGGCCGCCAGCGGGGAACATAGTTTTAACATTGGACCCTATGGAAAAGACATTCAAAGATCTTCTCAGAAACTACCTGTCCAATTATAACCAAACTTAGTCACAATGGTCCCTTCCAAAAAAGGTATCCAACAGGTCTGTACCTAATCCATTATGGCTGCCAGTTGGGAACATAGTTTTAACATTGGACCCTATGGAAAAGACATTCAAAGATCTTCTTCTCAGAAACTACCAGTCCAATTATAACCAAACTTAGTCACAATGGTCCTTAGATGGTCCCTTCCAAAAAAGGTATCCGGCAGGTCTGTACCTCATCAAAGATGGCCGCCAGCGGGAACGTAGTTTTAACATTGGACCCTTTGGAATATACATTCAAAGATCTTCTTCTCTGAAACTACTAGTCCAATTAGAACCAATCTAAGCCACAATGGTCCTTAGGTGGTCCCATCCAAAAAATGTATCTGGTAGGTCCGTACCTCATCCAAGATGGCCCCCATCTGGAACATAGTTTTTACATAGGCCCTATTGATTTTAAGGGGAACCTCTGCCCAAATTTTTGAATTTTTATTTGAAAAGTGGTCTGCATGTTTTAATTTCAGCACTATGTATTACTTTAATTATAAGGGGAACCCCTGCCCAAATTTTTTTTGAATGGAGTTCTGTTATGGGTTGTAATGGATGATGATTCGGTTGCCATGGAAACCAAACAAGAATACTGTAATTTTAGAAAAAAAAGTATTCTGCTAAATGTTATTTTTCGTTTTTCCTGTTGGAAATGCCTTTTATCTATGGCAGCCATGGTCCAGGTGAGCGATACAGGCTCTTGAGAGCCTCTTGTTAAAATAAGGAATTCAAAATTAAAATTACCATGATTATATTTCGTTGCTTCGCTTTTCACATTGTGATGAAGACACTAATTGTTTCTGACATGAACTGAATGGAAATTTTATACAAATGTACAGTAAATCCGCGTTTTGGAACTTTGAAGCAAACTACTTAAACCGGCAACTTTAACTTTAACAGATCTCAAGTACACATTTCTAATTAAAAAAATGAAATTTAAATATTTTCAATCTCTAAAACAAAGGTAATCAACGATTACAAAGTTTGCCTCGTTATGGCACATGGACACAAAAACCCAATTTGGCCATGGTGCTCATTTACCATCCCTAATGCATGTATACAAAGGCTAGATGATCTTATCATGTACAGTAACCGAGACCTGAATTCGGACATAAACTTGAATGTAAGTCAATCATGCGGAAAATATAGGTCAAAGTGATCTAATTTTGCATGGATGCTGACCTACCGCCAAAGATGCATGCACATGCAAGGTTAGATGATCATACAATGTACAGTTACTTAGATCTGAACTCGGAAGTAAACTTGAATGCAAGGAGGTCATGCAGAAAATATAGGTCAAAGAGACCTAATTTTGCCTGGATGCTGTCCTACCGCCAAAGATGCATGCACATGCAAGGTTAGATGATCCTACCATGTACAGTTACTTAGATCTGAACTTGGACGTAAACTTGAATGTAAGTCGATGATGCGGTAAATATAGGTCAAAGTGATCTAATTTTGCCTGGATGCTGACCTACCGGAAAAGATGCATGCACATGCAAGGTTAGATGATTATACCATGTACAGTTACTTAGATCTGAACTCGAACGTAAACTTGAATGTAAGATAATCATGCGGAAAATATAGGTCAAAGTGACCTACTTTTGCCTGGATGCTGACTTACCGCCAATGATGCATGCACATGCAAGGTTAGATGATTGTACCATGTACAGTTACTTAGATCTGAACTCTGACGTAAACTTGAATGTAAGTCGATGATGTGGTAAATATAGGTCAAAGTGATCTAATTTTGCCTGGATGCTGACCTACCGGAGAAGATGCATGCACATGCAAGGTTAGATGATTGTACCATGTACAGTTACTTAGATATGAACTCGGACGTAAACTTGAATGTAAGTCAATCATGCGGAAAATATAGGTCAAAGTGATCTAAATTTGCATGGATGCTGACCTACCGCCAAAGATGCATGCACATGCAAGGTTAGATGATCATACAATGTACAGTTACTTAGATCTGAACTCGGAAGTAAACTTGAATGCAAGGAAGTCATGCAGAAAATATAGGTCAAAGAGACCTAATTTTGCCTGGACGCTAACCTACCCCCGAAGATGCATGCACATGGAAGGTTAGATGATTGTACCATGTACAGTTACTTAGATCTGAACTCGAACGTAAACTTGAATGTAAGATAATCATGCGGAAAATATAGGTCAAAGTGACCTACTTTTGCCTGGATGCTGTGCTACCGCCAAAGATGCATGCACATGCAAGGTTAGATGATCCTACCATGTACAGTTACTTAGATCTGAACTTGGACGTAAACTTGAATGTAAGTCAATCATGCGGAAAATAAAGGTCAAAGTGACCTACTTTTTCCTGGATGCTGACATCCCGCAAAAGATGCATGCACATGCAAGGTTAGATGATTGTACCATGTACAGTTACTTAGATCTGAACTCGGACGTAAACTTGAATGTAAGTCGATCATGCGGAAAATATAGGTCAAAGTGACCTAATTTTGACTGGATGCTGACCTACCGCCAAAGATGCATGCACATGCAAGGTTAGATGATTGTGCCATGTACAGTTACTTAGATCTGAACTCTGACGTAAACTTGAATGTAAGTCGATGATGCGGTAAATATAGGTCAAAGTGATCTAATTTTGCCTGGATGCTGACCTACCGGAAAAGATGCATGCACATGCAAGATTAGATGATTGTACCATGTACAGTTACTTAGATCTGAACTCGGACGTAAACTTGAATGTAAGTCAATCATGCGGAAAATATAGGTCAAAGTGACCTAATTTTGCCTGGATGCTGACCTACCGTCAAAGATAAATGTACATGCAAGGTTAGATAATTGCACCATGTGCAGTTACTTAGGTCTGTCTGAACTCGGACGTAAACTTGAATATAAATCAATCATGCAAAAAATATAGGTCAAAGTGACCTAATTTTGCCTGGATGCTGACCTACCATCGAAGATGCATGCACATGCAAGTTTAGATGATCCTACCATGTACAGTTACTGAGATATCAACTCGGACCTAAAATTAAATGAAAGCCAGTCAAACGGAAAATATAGGTCAAAGAGACCTAATTTTCTTGGAGATTGAGATAGCCCAAGATGCATCTGTACACAAATTTTGATGACCCTACCCTTCATAGTTACCAAGATATATACCTAAATGCGGACGCGGACGCCGGGGGTACTCCAATAGTCCTCCTCAACTTCGTTGAGCGAACTAAAAACGCTGGATGTTTATATTTTACATCTTTATGTTTTTTGTCACTATTATGCAAAAATATCTATATACAAGATATTATTTTTTCTCAAAAGAAGCACAGAATAGATATACAACTACAGGGTTGTGGGTCACTTAAAATAAGCCCTGTTTGGAATGTTGATGTTTTAATGCAGTATATAGTTGTTCGGTTTTTACAACTTGCTTTGCTTCAAGACAACGGCAGTAAAATACCGCAGGATCAAAGCACAAGACTACATATCAAAGTCTAGAGACGAGGCAAAAGCAAGAACACTAGAAAACGGAATACCAAAGACACTACATGCCCACAAAACACTCAAACACTATATATGCAACACAAAAAACTAAAGCACTAAAAGTGTGAACTCTCAAAAAGACAGAGTGACATCAGATGCTCCGGAAGGGTAAGCATGTCCTGCACTGTATACAACAGCCATCACACTGTCAGTGGGTCAATCCAGGGAAAGTAAAAACTGGTAAGGTCAAATCCGGGAAGACGTAAATCTTCAGGCTGCCCATCTGTTGTTATATATCTGTGTCTTCTGTGACGAGAGCGAGTTTGTCGAATTGCTTAAATAAAAGGCGCAAGAGAAAAGTCTATGTATTTTTTTTCAGCTTCCATTATTCAAATGATTATTGTAGAATAACCCTGTTGTGATTTCATCTTTCAAGAAGAGGAGGCATTAACAGAAATACTGGCACCTCAAAATACTATTAACACGGGTAGATTCCAAAAGAAACCCTATCACAAACAAATAACAAAATACCAAAGTTACTGTTAATTTAGTTTCTACATTTACGACAAAATACAAAAATATCCAAATTGCAAGTAATCAGTAAATTTCGACAACTTGATTCCTTTTCAAAAATATTACCAATCTCTTATAAGGGAAAGAAGTTGCTTAGTCTAAGATTGCGTTTTATATATATTTCCGAAATGTAAAGCTGTTCTTGTGATTCTAATAGTTACAGTTCTTGAAGCAGAAAGATAAAATATTTGTGGTTAAAACATTTATTAGATTTGTGGTAATAGTCATCGCCCTAATACACCACAATTTCTTTGGGTTTGTTTCAGATGATTGTCTCATATGCTTTTTTTCAGTCCCTCCTTGAGATGCTTGATATTTTTTTTTTTTTTGAATATCATTAAAAACTGTTAATCCAAAAAGGCTAAAACTGTACAAAAAAATGCATTCTATTTCAGATATAAACCCGATTTTACAAACAATGATGAAGAAAATCAGATTTCAGGCCATGATGGTGACATCCAGAGCAATATGGGAATAAGGTGGAAACCTTTTGGCTTCCGAAGAAAGAGGGATACTGATGAAAATGATCAAAAATCCGTTCCAAAAATAAAAGCAATGTCTCTCTCAAATCTGGATCATCTTAAAGTCGAAAATATCCAAGATAACCTCCAGGAACCAGACATCCTTGTTAGTATGGAGAAATTATCTTTAGATGAACCAAAGACCAATATGGACGAAAAAGGTCTTCTTAGCGTCGATCAATCTCCCAAAGTCCATATAGGTAGCATTGAAAAAGTGGATTCAGCTGACACAGTTCCTGTTGGTGGGATTGTCCAGGGGGTAAATGACGACAGTGACAGTGAGGATATTAAATCCACAGAAAACAGACAGAATATTTTGCCTGACTCAGATAGTGCTGAAAATTATTTTTCGCTGTTCGAAACTTCTGTATTTGATGATAGAAATGTCGAAAATTTTAATGTTCAAAATATAGAACATCTTACCTCGGACATAATTGACGAGGAAGATGACGTGTATGATACTGGGAAAAATGATGGTAGTAGAAATGAAATGGTATCACCGCGGCAAGAGGACAAAAACAGTGGCGAACACTATTTCAAAAGTTGGTTTACATCAAGAGGAAAGGATTCTGGTGAGGACAGCGATGACGACAACACAGTAGCAATGAGTTCAACCGAAGATCAGCAAATTTCTGTGGGTGATAAATCTATGGCAGAAACCAATATGAAAACTGATGAAAACCACAAATCTGTGTCAATGAGACAGGGCGAAAACTTTAATTTTAATTCTTATAGTAATAAACCTGACTTTTATGGAGATTACAGCAGTGATGAAAGTTCTTATAAAGATAATGATTTTTATAGATGGGAGAGTGGTGGAAACGAGGAAGTAAATCAAACGTGGGATGATTGGAATGATGAAAATAACGACAATACACATAAAAGTCAGATGTTTGACAACAAGGATGGTAGTGAGGAGGATATTAACTGGATAATAAAAAATGAAAAAGGAAACACTATAAACAATATATATTTCCCTGACACCACTATTGTTGACAATAGCAACCGGAATAAGAATACATATCTTGATAATATAGAGACATATGGTGTGGATAAAAAACACTTCAATACACTAAGCAATGACGTACGTATCGGAAAATCCAACAAGGAAAACAAACAGGATAATGTTATAAATAAAAATGTTGTGCCTTCAAGAGGTAACAAAAATGTGAATTACTGGATGGCTATTGTCAGCCAAACCAGTGATAAAGTCAACGACAATATTGATAACTCAGTTACTTATAAAAATGACATATCTAATTCTAACAATAAATTTGAATATCCTAATAAAGACACAGACTTCCATCAAAGCTATTTCTCATACAATATTCCTGATATTACGAAGGAAAAGATAAAAGACGTCAACGTCGTTGAGGAGGAAATAACTGATTTAGTCGATAAAATACATGAACAAGAAAATATACATAATGAAAGAACCTTGGATGAACAACTGTCAGCCACGGCTTTGATGTCAAATGGTTATTGTGACAGTGATTCAAAATCCATGTGTCTTGAAGTTCCGTCGTTGTCGATTGGTACGACTAAAAGTTCAACCTTCTACTCTGTATATGCGTCAGAAAGTAAAACGACCAGAGTCAAACTTAATAAAAATAATACGGTGAGTAGAATTATGTGCCTTTGGACTTTGGTTTGATATACAGGTTTTTATACATGACAGAATATGAAGAATAGAGGGATGGGATTAATACTTTCCCGTTCCCCTCTCATGATCATGACTACATACTCTCTTAAGCATTATCTGAAGCTTCATAAAATGAAAACCCATCTACAAAAACGTGGTAAGACATTGCTTTGCTCATTAGGCAGCAATCATGCATGATAAAAAATGGATAATATCTTTCTATTCTATATTTTGATGATTGGTATCTCAAATGAATTTAACCATCACATTTTAGGTAGATATTAATTGATAATAGTTGTGGTCTTGCTTAAATCGTCAATGACGAACTAAGCGTCTTTGTATTTGTGCTTCAGATTGTTTCAAATGACTAAATACCAAAGTTACTGTAAATTTACTTTCTGCATATGCGCATTTCGACAACTTATGTCTCTTCAATGCAGATAAAATCTAAACGTTTGGAAGACCATAAACTCAAAGATGCTGAAAAACTGATAGAGAACAAAAAACCAATATGATATAAATGTAAAGCCAAAATCAGCTAAGGACAGAGCTTTGCATGAGGGAGATACTCCTCAGTTTTCAACACAATTTACAAAAAATTAGATATTGTAAGATTCCAAATAGAATCGGCTTTCGGGTCAGCAACGAAGTACTGACTACTGGGCTGTTGAATACTGTCTAACTGTCTAATCTGTCTTATAACTGTCTAATCTGTCAAACGTTTATAGACTCCATTATCTTTGCCTCTGTAACATAAATGAAGAGGGTCAAATATCTTGTCAGTTTTATGATATATGTATACTATATTATGAATTTTGTAGCATTTTTGATAAACGGTTATAGAAGATGCCTATCTCAATAGTGCAAAAAACCTTCCATATCAAGCCTTTTAACAAATAGAAAACAGAAGTTGTCACATTACACTTTTAAAAATTGAAAAATGGTAAGAAAAACAGGCAAATCACTTGGGTGCATTGAAATTGTAAATTTTCAATCTCAGTCACTTCTCTATTTTAACTATAGAGGAAGTGCGAATGCACGGTGCCAACCGTTTCGGGAGTTTATTTTATATGTCTGAAGAACAATATCCAAATTCATGAAAGAATGATAGATTAGGTCGGTGGCTATTTACCCATACCGGACAGACTACTAGCTACATTGCGATAAGACATGTTAAGGTATAAGAAATTGACTTCACCTGCACTTTAATAATAGATTGCAAAAAGGGTTATTTTATAGGTCACTTTCTTTCTATTTTTTTTATTTTGCGCCTTAATGCTTCGTACTTGGCGTGGAAAAGCGAAAGATTTTATGCTTTTTTAAGTTTTGTTTGACTAAGGCAACCAATAGAATATCAAATATATATCACTGCCAGTATGCTCACAACTGCATCGTCATTTGAATAAACTACCAATCAAAATAAAAATGACATCACCAACACAGTTTTATCTATTTATCAGTTTTTGTACAAGGTGAATAAAAGGATATGGAGTAAATGCACATGAGACAAAGTCTCTACAAATACATAGTAAATAACAAGCAAAAGAACAACGCTTTTATTGTTGTTCTTCATCTTGAAGTCACCATGAGGCCTTCAACAATGAGCTTTGCTCATACCTCATAGTAAGTTCAAGACGGCCCCTAGCACCGGTAAGACACTTGTATATCAGTCCACTTTACTGCATTTTACCGTTGTAGGATGATGATGATGATGATGACGATGATGAAGATGATGGTTGGAGAACTGCACTGTTCACCATTAATGAAGGTGTGTTTCGGGTATTTGATGACCACTCAACAGACTTTGAGCCAGTGTCTGGTACGTAAAATCATTCGATAAAAGTAAATTAGAATTAAACTTTAATCATAAAAAAGCTATACAGGGATCACCTCATGAGAGACATTGACACAAATGACAAAACATCGTTCTTACATGCCGAGTCATTCAGTTTACATTGGATTTTATCGCTAATACATTTGCCTAATTCCAAAATAATTGCAAAATTAAACTTGTTCATTTACATTAACGAGATCCAAGCACATACTGTACAATGTCGGCATGTAAAGTATAATCACATATATAGAATAGCCATTGTGAGATCCCTTATTTAATGTAGGTAGACAGTTATTTTTCCGCCCATGAAATTATGTAATAAATTGGCACGTCTGAAGACACCACCACACTAACCTTAAATTTACAATAAAAGTATTTTTGGTCAATGTGTATTTTTTTCTAAATTTGAGATAGATATTTCCTTATATTAGTCATTTTTACCTAAACAGAACGGAGAAAATCTGAAAACGCAATTTTATCTTAATAGATGAAAATTTGATCTTTCTTTTATTTTTATAAATAGATCGTTTGTAATAAAACTGTGCTGTTTGTGGGGATATTTTACAGAGTTTGTGGATTAAACATTACTTAGGGCATTATTCATGGCACAATGGACGAAACATGACGCGATCAAATGCATCGTGAAACCGTGCCTATCTTATCAATTTCCTAAGCTGGAGAAATGCCGCTCAGGTATATGAGGTATAAATTGATAACCGCGTTATAGATCGGTGCTACTTTCCTTTCCAATATGTTTTCTTAAATGTACTATCACAAAGGTAAGTAGATAACCAAAATACACAAGACCCCGAATGCATAACAAAAATAATTCAAAATCTTAAGCATCTTTATAAGATTGCAAAGAAAAATTCTACTGCACTTATGTCAGAATTTTGAGGGGGTAAAATCCACGATTTACCGTCGGAACCAATAGCAACGTAATGGCGAAGACGCACACCAACTTCCTGTCTTTTGAAAATCGATTTTGAATGTTTTTTTTCGGATTTGCATTAGAATAGAGATAACCAAACTGTTTTTAGGGTCTTCAGGGGTATATCTAAGATTTTACTGCCTCAAACATCCTATTTCCGGTTCCGCTAATGCGTCACCGGAAAAGTCAGTTTGCGACAGTAAAATCTACTATTTACCCCCTCTGATCCTAAAATACAGTATGGTTATCCCATAGAATTCGGCAATTTTGCGAGTATCTGACGTGATAAAAATGTAGATAAGAACGTCTTGTGAATCAGAAAGACATTTAATTATTTGTAGTTGACTTTCGGTCACACTGTAATGCCCTGTTTTTGTATGTTTTTTTTCGTGCTTTGTTGCTGTCTAGAGTCATTTTTTCTCCTGTAGTCTCGTTTTTACCATGCCACTGGACTTTTGGTGTATGTAATATCAATATCCTTTTTCCGATAGGTTTCTACTGTCGTTGTTACGTATTGTTGGGGTTTTGTGCCTGATTGACGCGTAACTTACATAAATAACAAAATACCGATGTACCCGCATCTGATGTCACCAACTAATATGACGTTATAACTCGCATCTCATGTCGTTTGTGGAATGGTAAACATTGTACATAGTTTCATTGTGAAGTCATAAAATGACTATAACATTTTGGTGTTTTAACTTATGCTTTCTTTTGGTGTTTTTCATGTAGGCCCAGTTGAAACTACATTTTCTGGGCTGTATATCGGTAAAGGAACAGGAATGAAGAATTTCAAAGGCTATATTGATGAGGTAAATGAAATTATTTTTGTGTTTGACTTTGCAATACGCTTAACTAATGTCATGCAGACGACTTTCAAAATTTCAAAATTTTTACAAAAGTAAGTGGCATGTGGCATATCTTATAAACCAAAACATTTGCAATACCTCGGCAAACGAATACCATAGCAAAGAAGGGAGATAGAAGAAATTCTACAATAAAAGAAACAAAAACAGAAAATACAACCAAAGAAAAAAAACAAAAAAACGACAATTCAATTTTAACACAACTAAAGACGACCAGGCAAAGACAAAAAAAAAATAAGCAAGAAAAAAATTATAATGAGACAAAACAAGTTTGGAAAACTAAAAGAGCGAATGGACGACTTACTTTTAAGGATTTTGAAAAATCAATTGCAGTGTACTAGTTGAGCTTCTGATTACAATGATATAAAATTGTAAACTTAAAGTTACAAAAACAGGATTACAGCAAACACCTACAATGGCCAGGAACTACAATCACATGCCACACTTCACCAGAAAAGGTTTGAATTATTGTTGCTTATGATTTGTGCTCCTTTTGTTTTTCTAAACCTTTAAATTAGAATCATATTATTTTATTTAGGTTTATGTTTATTTTTGTAAACCTGAGGATATGGAAGATTTCAACAGCATAGATGTACAAAAACATAAGAATATTGAGGCTGGTGATGATTGTGATTATATAAACAAAAATGTGGGACAATATTATAATAGAGACAGTAGTGAAGAGTCAGAATCTCTGGTATCTTGGTGGGAAAGATAGCAAAACTGCGTACTACACTCCACTTTAAATTTAGAAACAAAAAGATATCCTGTGGTCAAAATTGTTTTTCAAGAAATCCTATATATAATAACATATTATTTTTTTTTTCAAAATAAATAATGTTAACAGAAATATAAAATTGCTTTTATATTACCTGAATGCTTAAAAAACGATAACATTATACACTAAGATGAAGAACGTAACCGATATATCTAAAACGCCTGCCGTAAAAAAAACTGGAACATGGGGTAGAATCCTTCCTTTTCCGTCTTTAATCCAACATGCAAAATATAATTACGTACTTCAGTTAATCTTGCACTTTTCAATTTTCTTTACTTAAATGCCTAAACATGTGACGCATATTTTGTGTTTTCTTCCGTCTGTCCCATTAAAGGCTTAATATTTGGACTATTCTCCATTTTTCCCTGTATTGGGATATTTTAGCTTGATCTTTATTTTGTATACCTATTTCCTTTTTGCTTATTTTATCACTTTTAAAACTTATTATTTTGTTTATATTTGTTAATTCTGGCCATTGCACAACATGAAATGTTTAAATATAATTTAGATTTTTGTCAATTCTTAATTGCATTGAAGAGAAATAACCATCTGGAGATCGCTTTTTGTTATTTTAGATTTTAGACATATATACAGATTCCCTTTCGATACGCTAATGAACAAGTATCCAACAGTGTGGAAAATAAAGTTTTGCTGGTTTTTTTCTAGTTTTATCATGTTCAATATCTAAAGAAGCACAGGAACAAAATCATAATTATTACTCATCGTGATATTACTGTTCAGAAAAAAATATAAATAGTGCTTGTAAGATAAGACTGTGTGATTGCAACAGTGATTGTAAGAGTACTTTGCCAGTTTAATTTATGTTTGTTGACATTTAACAAAGAATTCCGCTCAAACCGGTGCTAATGGCCTTCTTGAACTTACTATGAGGTATGAGCAAAGCTCATTGTTGAATGCCTCAACGTGACTTGAAGATGAAGAACAACAATAAAAGCGTTGTTCCTTTACTTAGTTATACCATGTATTTATAGAGACTTTTTCTCGTGTGCATTTACTCCAGATCCCTCATTGTTTGTTTGGTTAGAAATAAATAATTGCGTTCAAACAATTAAAACATTTGTTCGTCTTGGTTGTTACTTTGCATCTGCAGAACTGAATTGCAGTTTTAGTTTTTCGTTAACTTTTCCTCTTTGGTGAATCGGGTAACTTATTTTAACTCATTTTAATTTATGGCATGCATACTAAATTATTTGAAAATGACAAATGTAATAAAATGTATAACAGGAAACATCTACAATGGCCGAAAATTACAATTACATGCTACAATCTGCCAGAGAACTACACAAGAAAAAAAAACACAAATAAGATGAAGGACAAACTTAAACAACGATAGGAACTCGGGACAGCTGGACTTGGCACTAGCAGTCTAGCAAAAGCCAGCGGTAGAGTTAAACCGGTTTATTGGTACCCAAACCTCCCCTTTATCTGTTCCGTTTCCCTATAGTATAATAAACATGCTAATAAAACCCAATACATGTAGACTACAAACTCAATGACCACAACCTTGAAAGGATAGAAAATGACACATGATGCCTCATTTAAACTGGTAAATTTTCGTTTTAATATTGCCATTTAGTTTTAAAAAAACAACACAAGGGATTCCGATTCTTTCCTAGTATTAATTCCTTTCCTGAAATTTGAAATCAAAATCCTGGTAGTTCTTAATCTTAAAAGATCTTGTGTGGTTTTGTCCTACACATAATCATATTTCAAAATGTAAATCTAGAAGAAAATGTGGTGAAAAGCAGTATATGAACTACGCAAATATAATATTATTTCCAGGTAAAATAAGGTTATCTAATTCTTCAGTTAAACTTAATGACATAACAATAATTTACTGAGATTGCGTCATTGGCGATCCTTTCTTCTAGACATGTCGTTCTTTAATTTGATAATACCATGAACGGAAATTGTCTCTGTCATATTAGTTTTTCAACGGAAATATTATACGTTGTCGTGCTACAAATAGATAACAATAAGCTTTGTCCTTCCTTTATAGCACCTGTTCAATGATAAACGCAACCATCAGCACTATCTTTTTTTATATTTTGCGTCTTCAATTATCAGTTTATTGGTTACGAAGTAGGTTCTGATTAGGTCTTGTGAATCGTACTGGTTATTTTCTTCTTGGTCGTGGGCACTCAAAGACTGTGGTATGGCTTGTGCGCTAACTACTTAAAATCCAAACCAGTTTTGTAAATATTAAAACATTTTCCTGTTTTCACGTCTTCAAATCTATTCACAATTTTTCGTTGGAAAATTAAAACTAAAGACAAAATGAACTCTAGATTTCTAATAAAATCCCTATCTTTTATAATGTCATTAGTGATTTTTACGACAACAAATTTATAACGCATGTATAGGTGCATTTATAATGCAACTGATACATCTAAAGCACTGTAGAAGGTTCCATGTTAACACCAAATTTTCCCGAAATGATACGTCTTCCGTGTACGTATAACCATAAACACGGCAATCATACTGATTTTACTCCATATGGATAAACAATGGAATGATATGGAATAATGCACTGGAGACAAAAATCTCTATAAATGATTGGTGGTAAACCAAACAATGAAACAACATTTTTATTGTTGTTCTTCATCTTGAAGTCACCATGAGACCTTCAACAATGAGCCTTGTTCATCCTTTGTAGTAGGTTCAAGACGGCTCCTAGCACCGGTTTGAGCAGAATTTGTTGCAAGATGTCGCAGAACGCTACATACGTCTATAGTTCTTCTTGCTTTTGAATGCAGGATTGTCAACAAATATAAAATAACTGGCAAAGTGTTCTAACAATGGTTGTCATCCGTTACCCAACAAAAAACTTGCAGAAGACAATTACAACATATAAACAACCACAGAACACTCATCGAGCCAATTGCAAGAAAATTTGATAATAAAATCATAAAATATGGGCACTATAAACAGGTGGTAAAAATAACATTTGGAAGTTACAAAAACTGATTAAAATGCCAAAATGGGCCTTCGAAATGAACTTTGTGGGGAATTATTGTTTTTACTCCATTTCTTATTTTGATTGTCGTTTTCCATTGATGTTAATTTCTTTCCAAAATAGCGATTCGATTATTGGTGTTGCAATTGGTGTGCATATATAAATGATTTTTAACCATTTCTAGCTGGCCTGATCTTGAGGTTCACCCTTTGTCCGTACGTTAGCTTCTCGTATTTTCATCATTAATTTAAACAAATTCAAAGGAAAATCTATTACACTCATTTCGGTCCGATCGGACAAACAAATTGCCTCAGTTTATAAAGACTTTGAAACCAAGTCTATCATTTGAAATCACTAAGGTGTTGCTTTGATAAATTATAAAATAAAGACAACAGTAAACACCTAAAATGGCCGAAAATTACAATCATATGTCACATTCCACAACACAAATAAAAGACTAGGGACAGACGTAAATAACGATAGGAACTCTGGATAGTACCGGCACTAGCAAAAGCTTGCGGTAGGGTTTAACCGGTTTATTGGTCCCAAATCTCCCTTTTCTCTATCCCGTTTCCCTATAGTAAAATAACATACAATAAAAACCAAATAGAGATAGACTACCAACTGTATTATCACTATCGTGAAATGGGAAATATTGAGCAAAACGTAATTTAGAGCGATGAGTCAACGAGTTCTCGCCACTAAACTGCCGGCTAGCTCAAGGAGACTAGTCCGATGGTTAAACACTGTCGCACTACGCATACGGAAGAAAAATCTAACTCAAAACTTCCCGAAGGGTTTAGTAAAGAGTCGTCGTGTGTTCTCGTCCGTGCGAGACCTACAACGGTAGTCAAGGATGTTAAACACCTCCCACTTAGTCGTTGTGTATTTCAGTAGATATCAGCGGTAGTAACGAGTGGCCAGTATACGTGTAAAATGTTCAGGTAATTTTATTCCAAGGGAAATTCAACGGATTTTTGTAGAACGATATCCACTATTACGCAAAGAATGTAAGTTACGTCCACAAGTTACGTGACAAGTATAAATTTTTCAATGTTTTGTGTGGTTCCATTTTGTAGTTTTTTTTTTTTTCATAAAGTCACGTTTGTAACAGAACAGAAAAAGATCTGCAATGAGAGATGCACAGTTTGTACCCATAGGAATTCCAATAACTCATTGATAAACGATGTTGGCAAAATGATAAAAAATGATGTGTAGCAAAAGATTCGGTGTCTCAATCATGGCATAGCAAGTCCGGGAATAATGATTTTTGTAAGTCTTATTAGAGAAGAATCCTTGCATTTTATTACAACAAATGAACTGCAGACCAGAAAATTTCAGAGACCTTTTAATAAGTTGTCCCCATTTGGATTTAATCAATATATGTGGATGGGTTGTATAAAGTGTAGAAAATCATAGCTGTTCATAAATGAAACCTTTTTTTATATAAAACTTTAATGGAATTTTTAACACTCCAAAAGTAACTTACACAAGAGTTGTGATCAGTTTTTTTTCACAGTATTTGATAACTAAATCCTTAATATGGGTGAATGCACTGGTTAAATGGATTGATAAATAAGTGGTAGAACAGTTACTCGATGCCGAGATAAAAAAAATGTTTGTAGGGATTTTTGTGAAACTTAGGAACCCAGTACATAGTAGGCAAGGTGTTATCTTTAGTTGGAACTTAGATCATTTTTGTATCGTAGTAGTTCTGTTAGGTTAACGGTTTTTTTTTCTTCAACATTAGTACGTATGAAAGTGTTTGACTTGGCCATTTCATTTTGTTGGACATCTATATAGTATTTTCAGACCTACAAAAGCCAATGAAGGGTGAAGTATTTGGCAAAGTGGTAGATCACTTGGTAAGCTTCATTGATTTTCCTATTGGAAAACTTAACCTGAATCACTTAAGCATGACATGAAGGTCAGAGTGTTTCACAGAGGGTTGCAATACCAACTTATATCTAAATTAAACCGGACTTAAGGACGAACCGATGAAATGACAAAGGTTCTTTATACTTCAATATTATGTATGTTGTGTAGAATATGGCAACACAGGTTGGTTGACGTTTTGGGTTCTATGCAGTGTGAACATATAACACGCACACTCTGTTGCGTTTAACATTCACAGATGTTTCCTGTTATCTTTCCTACATTAATATAATTATCCGAAAATTATCCAAATAAATAAAAACCGATGTGGGAGTATTATATTAAATCAAACGGGAAAAGGTTATGGAGTAAATGCACATGAGACACAGTCTCTATTAATACACAGTAAAACAAAGCAACAACGATTTTATTGTTATTGTTAAACTTGAAGTCACCATGAGGTCTTCGACAGTGAGCTTTGTTTATACTTTATAGTAATTCAAGACGGCCCAAGCACGGATTTGGAGAACAATTCATTGCTAAGTATCGAATATTTGTGTTCACTTATGGATGCGGGGGTCGTCAACAAAGTATTGGTCATTAAATCAATTTGCAGTGTTCTTGCTATCGCTTTATTCGTTGTTGTACAAAAAGCAGTGGCGGATCCAGACTTTCTGCTAGGTGGGGGGCCGACCCATATTTTTTTCAAAAGGGGGGCCCGGAACCCAATTTTTTTCAAAAACCCCTAGGAATTTTAAATATTTTCCAACCTAAGGGGGGCGGGCCATCCCCCCCCTAGATCTGCCACTGAAAAAGACTATTTGAAGTTAATAGAAATGCAAAAATACCAAGGTTGCATAATAAACAGTAAATATTGTTATGCTGCACACGTGTTACAAAGAGTAACCTCTCATCAGCAGCATTAGAATCAAATAATATGGAAAGCCATAATCCAGAATAGTCATAAAAGAAGTACTCACATAAACATATA
This sequence comes from Modiolus philippinarum, assembly GCA_002080025.1. Taxonomy (NCBI): domain Eukaryota; kingdom Metazoa; phylum Mollusca; class Bivalvia; order Mytilida; family Modiolidae; genus Modiolus; species Modiolus philippinarum. Next base: position 182,329 of record MJUU01036220.1, on the reverse strand, counting down.
AACAACATTTAAACAACCAACAAGACACTCATCTAGTCTTTGCAAATAAGATCACGAGATGTGGAGACTATAAATAGGTGTTAAAAGAATAACATTTTTGAAATTACAAAAAAAAAAATAGTACTAAAGTATGATAAAGTTTCCATATAAAAAATTATACCAATTACAAGTACATCATAACTAAAATACATACAGAGCATACATGTTTTTTACTAATGGTGCTGTGTCCGAGTCTACATCATGGGGAAAGTGATTTTTCAAAGGTTTAGTAAAATTATCTTACTAAATAAAGAGGAAATTAAGCATGCTACTCCATTCTTGCTAACCTTCCATTGCAACTTATACTCACATAATACTCAAACAAACATGTAAAATATCAATTTTAATAATTCTTCACCTTTTAGATAAAATGTGAAGCTTAATTTATGAAAGAAAATACACTGAAATGGTATTAACCATTCAAATACGTTTTTGTATTGGTTTGTGAAAATGATTTCAAGTACATTCAATATACTTTTTATTGAGATATTCGTTTAAATATTAAAGATAACTTACCTACATATCCATTACGTATCATCCGGTGATCAAATAAATGTATACATTAACCAATTATCATCGATATTACTTTTGTTAATACCTTTAATATATAGGATGCCATACCAATGTGACGTTCCTTTGGGAAAAAAATGCAAAAAAAATTGCTTACTACTGTTCATTCCATCTTTTCCTCATTTTAGAATAAGAACTAAGAATAATAGATTAGAGGTTTAATACATTTGAGAGATCCAGCATTTATTCTAATATTCAACTTAATTGAAACTTGGGAGGGGATGGGGTCGATTACCTATATCCTAGTTCTTAGCAAATGTTTGAAGTTACTGCCCGATTCATCCTTTATTCTCTGTTGGATTTTCATCTACTGGCGCGCAGTTAAGTGCAATTTCTGTATTTTTGATACATATTGACGAAGATGGACGTTTGAACATTACCGTCCCAATTGTGAACTTTCCCTTTCTGGACAGCAATATACCTACCTCTCCAGCCTACGGAGTGTACATTTCAGAGATGATTCGTTACTGTCGAGCATGTAGTTTATACAGTGATTTTGTGAATAGAGCAAAAACACTGTCCCAAAAGCTACTTAGTCAGCCTTTGTTACTTTCATCCCTTCAGAAATTCTATGGCCGTCACCTTGACATCACTGACAGACATGACGTGTCTGTGTTCCAAATGAAAACGGGACATTTTCAGCTAGATTTCACCTCTTCACGGATTTGACATACCCGGTTTTGACTCACTGATAGTGTGACGGGTGCCACTAGTGGAGCAGGACATGCTTACCCTTCCGGAGAACCTGATGTCACTCCCGGTTTTCATGGGAGTTCACACTATGAGTGCCTTAGTTCTTAATGTCGTCTTTTTATTTCCGTGCATTGTGGCTGTCTCAAGTCCTTCTTTTGTTTTTGTTTTTCTCTGTTTCCGTTCTTGCCATGTCTTTTGACTTCGATTTTTGTAATCATCACCTCCCTTCTTCCTTCGGTATTCTACTGCCGTTGTTCTAACACGAATGTAGACAGTGTGACAAAGACAAAACAAATAAACAAGAATGACCGAGAACGCCACAAAACTAGAGAACTAGCAGCGTGATGTTGACATGAATATTACAATACAAAACGCAAATGTTTTTGTTTTTGTTTTTTTATTTCAAACTAATTCATTTTACAAATAAATCACTGACTCGAACATGCAGAATATGGGATAACTTAAGAGTATAGTGCACCCATTACTTGAAATTTAGCAAAATAGTAAACAATATGAGCTTTTGAAAATCAAATATTTACTATATGATAAGTCATATTCTACATTTAGCAATTCAGAAAAAGGTGATCGGTTGAATGCTTTAAGCAAAGCTGCGCATCAAGTTAATAATAATTATAGTGATAGAAATATAGCGTATAGAAGTCATCTGTTTATGAAAGGGAAGTTACTGTTAATTTAATGCCTATTCATAACGGTTGTCATAGCAAATTCAATTGAAAACCTTCACAAAACCATTCTAAACGTAAAAACAATTATTTGATGATATGTACTTGCCAAAATCTACAATTCAGGTCCAATGTGGTACAATGATAGATGAGAATTAAAGAAATGTTTTAATATCACTTATGTTTTAGATTAGAAGAGCATGCAATTATTTATCAGGAATCAAATGTATTTTACCGTTCCCTTGCTGTACAATTAGTACATTAACATTAATATCCTAATGCAAAGTGATGTGACATATTTCTAAAGGATAAAATAAAGCACATTTTTGGATTAATATATCATTTACTCCAAATTTATATCCACAGAGTATATAGTAGGAAGATTAGAACATATATTTGTACAACACAAATACACTATTGACGTTTAAGAAAGGATATTCGTGACGAATACTTAATCTATGTGACGTAAATTTCAGTGCATGAATGGTTTAATCAATATCATCATTCAAATCTGTATATATACAAATATGCCTACACTTAAACTTACTGATCGATCTGATCGAATCAATCTACTTTGTGAAAGATACATATCAAAATATTCGTTTTCATTTGCATCAGCTGGAGAGAAATGTGTATTAAATAGGAAATCCCTGCTAACAAAATTAAACCTGATTTTTATTCACCTAATTTTATGAAAAGTAGAAACATATATCAAATGATACAATTCATCTCCATGAAGTGCTTTGCAGTCAAATAACCATAGTCACCCCAATAGACTGTTGTCTAGTCTTTACTTGTATGAAAAATAAATGATGGGGTTAAAGGTGAATAACCGTGCACGTATTCAATTTTTTGAAAATATGGAAAGGAAAATATACTAAGGAGAGTGAAATGTACTATTTAAGAGACATAAGACTGGCATAGCAGTTATATTATCTTTGGATTCCTTTCATATGAGTGAAAGCTCTTGTGTATCTGGTTTTGCTAAATCGAGTTAGAATTGAATGATTGTTGATTAACGTCAAGTGAACAGAATTTCAGCAACACGCTAATCAATTTAACAGAACGGAGAAATGATGCATGTCATAATATGAAATAAATGAAAAACAGACAAGAATCCAAACAGATAAAAAACTGAGTATAATGTGGTTTTTAAACAAAGAAAAACAACTAAATCGTTGTTTCTTTTTTTTTTTGTTTCATCTTGCATTGGCAGATGTTTGTTTATATCCTACATGACAACAAGCAGGAACATTTCACAAATCAGGGTTCAAACTTTTAGTAAAGTTCTTTTAAATGGTATATTTGTGCTCGAGTTTCATCATAGATTCAGGGTTGTAGGCCTCGGGGTGACTTCAAGATGAAGAACAACAATAAAAGCGTTATTCCTTTGCTTGTTTTTACCATGTAATTGTAGAGACCATGTCTCATGTGCATTTACTCCATATCCTTCCCTTCATCATTGTAGGCATTTATAGCAGCAAGGTCTAAGCATTCCTAAAAACCAATTCACCAACTGCCATATATGGATAACTACCGGTCTCACGAAAAGATATAAAAATGGCACATAATAAATATACTTGCATATCAAAACGGCAATCTATTCTAGCAAACTCAAAATCAAAACTAAAAATACAACCCCTCACAAAAGAATGTAAAAAAGAAGAAAAATAATGTTGATTACAGTACCAAAACTTCAACAATTTGACCTTAAACGAGGTTACAATAAACAATACTTTGAGCTGTTTTGGTTTGAAGCAAGACAATTTTATGTTAATAAAGGAAGTAACATAGTGTATATATATTACTTGGAAAAAAGGAACTATTACGCTTAACCAAAGTCAATGAAAGTGACATCACATTTACACAGCAGTTGGACTCATTCACAAAGTATCGGAGGTTTTGCGCTCTTTCAGTTTTCGTGAATATTTCAGCTTTATGCAAATGTTGTTGTTTAAGAGCTAGAATTTATCTTACAATGTATATATTCTACTCGATTTTAATCTTTGCTGAATATGGGCATATATGTGATTTTATTTCATATTGCAAACGCAGGCAGAGTTTATCATTTATATGTATATAAATGTAATTACCAAATTGTTAAATGATACATTTGATATAAATAAAAGTAACAATAAAATTTAGAAGCAATAAGAGGGAGAAACCAGAAAGGAAAATTCAGTGGCCATACGACAAATCCGAGAACTCAACCGAACACAGAACAATTTATGAACACCGTCATATTTTCAGCTTGGAACGGGCATTTTAAAGATAAAATGGTGGGTGAAACCAGACTTAATGATGCATCCTCCCTCTGCTTATATGACGACTGTCTAAAGTGTCTGTGTGTCCATATTGTGCTAAAAGTCACAGCCATTATTTGTCAACACACTGATTTGCGTCATAACAGGTCAAATGATTTTGACGTTCAGTGCACAAGCAATACCAAGGTGAACCGTTGACAACTCCACGAAGAAAATGCCAAAAACAAAAAAAAACTAACAAAAAAAAACCAAACAAACAAAAGACCAAACAAACAAACAAAGCCGTTTTCAATAAAAGCTGAAATTCTAAAGTATGACAGTATATGCATATGAGAAATCTCCAACGCTTAAGTATCCCATTACTGAAATGTAGAGAGCATACATCTCTCGCACAGGGAATCTTTTTATAGACTCAACACAATTCATGAATTAACTCATTTCACTTTGATCCATGCATACACCGCGCATATATTCATTCTACTAAAACATGGCATTTTGTGTGGAGATCACACCTACTTAACGTTTCTGTGATCCTCTGTTGTTTATTCACTGCGCATATCATGACGCAAGTTTGATGTGACGTATGTCTTAATGCACGACTAATCTTTCCGCCATTGAATATTGAATTTGCCATTCCAATACAAAAAGATCAATTATTTCTGAACTTCAAGGTCATTTTTTCATGGAATCTATGTTTGTTGATATTTTTTCATTCAGATCCAATTCTATACTTTGCAGTGTGTCTTTGAACTGGTATTGATTGATTCAATTTAAATTTGAACCAAATCAACTATTAATCCGCAGCCTAAAGTTAAATAAAAATGACGATAAAATACGATGTAAAACGTGTAAATAAATTGGCTTTATATATCAGGATAGAGAAAAACATGGTTTGGGTACCCATAAACGGGCTGAGCTCTACCACTGGCTTTTGCTTGTGCTGCTACAAATAATAGTTACGGCTATCCCGAAGTTCCTATAGCTGTTTACGTTTGTCTCTTGTCTTTTCCTTGTGATTTTCTTTTGCAATTCGATTGTGGATTGTGGTCTGTGATTATGATTTTTGGCCATTGTAAAGATTTCCTGTAGTTAGGAGATTATAATACGACAAAAACATCAAAAAGAGGAATTACACTTTACATAGTTGGTTTTTTTTGCCAAGTTTGATTTTAGAATAACAATAACAGAGTTGCAACAAGAATTAAAATAGAAACATTACTTATCTGCTCTAATATCGAATGTGTATCATACATATGATGTCATCGGGCAATCATCGATATAAGTAATGGAAGTAATCTCCTCAGGTCTCTGTTTTGGAACCATATTTCCATAATGACTGGGGTAATCACTAACTACATATAAAAAACATAGTCAGTTGGCTGGAAACAGTGGTTTAAAACGGAAAAATACACTGATGAAATCAATGAAAAAAAGACTACCGGTATTTAAGAATGGTAACCTAGACAAATAAACTCGATTTTAATGAACGGAATCTTTTCATAACTGGAAAACTATTACATCAGGGTTTTCGTTATCATATTATCATAAACTAGTTAAAACCTTTTACTAAATAAAGACTTAGTTCATAAATACAATGCAACCTGTAAACATCTAATCAAGGCTGGTATTTCACATCCCTTATTTTACGGTAATGTTTTACATAAGAGTAAACAATACTTAAACTCGCCTAACAAAACTTAGTTATAATTACGGCATTGTCGTCAAGTCATTACGTATGGCCTTCTTTGGCATTAACATTGATTTTTTGATAGGGTCTTTGCATTCTAAATTTATAAAATTTGTATGGACACGGGTTATATATTCGGTGTATGCATGAAATCATTATGCTAAACTCCTCACAGGTAGGGATCTTGGTGGAAGCTGTATACTGAGGGTACATAACTTTAATTTGTCAGTTAGTAATGGGTCTGGAGCTGGTATGTCAGTTAACTGCTAGTAGTCTCTTGTGAATTCGTGTTTATGTCCATATATTTAGTTCTTTCAGTTTCATTTTTTACAATTGAACAATTGACTCAGTCCTGTTGCCAACTGAATTCTACTGTTGCTCCGATTTTTTTTTATTTATCACATTGGCTATATAGGAAGGTTTGGGCCCAATAAAACTAATTTGACCCCGCCGCAGCAGGTTTGCGCCTGCAGGAAATTTATGAAGCCTTTGTGTGTCTGTTTTCTAGTTAGTTTACTTTATGTCTATAGGAGTCTAGGATGATGTTTATTTCGCTGAACTTGATTACTCTTTATTTAGATGCCGACCCCGACCTGCCGTTGGGTGTAGGGTTTCCTCGCCGTTCATTGAAGATCTTACGGTGGCCTTGAGTTGTTATTACTCCCCTTTGGGTCGTTGTCTCTTTGACACATTTCCCGTTTCCCTTCTTTTTTCTATCTACAAATACCTTCAAAAATGTGTTGAAAACAATACAGAATTATTAGTAGCATTATTGAATGTCTTTGTCCTGCTAATAGAATGCTTGTTGTCCATAAATTGGTTTTCTTCATCCCACGACAGGACATTTTTTCGTTTCCTTTATCTATCATTGGTTAGATTATTAAAGGGATGTTAAAAGTTCACTATACGGCTTGTCTAGCATTATCGTTGCAACGAAAACCTTGCGAAAGCTTCTTCAGCTGAACAAAATATTTTTAAAAAAACGGCTAAGGTTTTGTCTACCTTCGAAAATAATTCAGCATACAGCTCCGTGATCGTTCATACAATAATGCATGATAATATGCAATATTTTAATATATTTTTGGGGAGATAAACCTCACTATATACCATAAAAAATAGAATACTCATTTCGGAGTTTTCCCTAATCTAGGTGAATCAAATCCTTGAGGCAGATATCTGCAAATATGTTATAGATCAGTTAATACATTGTGATTGTGATTCAAGATCCTCTAAGACAGTCTCTGTGACAAAGTATAGGTACTCCAACGAAGAATTCTGTAAGCAAAGTTTTATAATTTATCAATTTTCATTACACAAATACAAAATGATGACATGGTGCATAAAGGTGCACGTTAAGTGTTGTATTTAAATTATAACTCATGCTTTTCAACTGCAAAGTTTCAAATAGATTCATGAATGCACGTAGGTGCACGGCAATTTTAACTTTTACTTGTTTTTGCAGTTTTCTTGAATTTTGTTCGTATTTAATCTCATTGAGTGGCCAAAGCACCACAACTCCAAACAATTATGAACCAGTTTTTCCTTAGCTCCCAATAAGACTGGTAAATGCGATAAAAAAATCCGAAAGTGGAAAAATTTTTTGATGATGCTAATTTATCCTTAAACCTAATTTTGGGGGGATTAAAAGTTCAGTTTCTCATTATTGAAGCAGATAACTATCTTTTTGCACCGTTATATTCATTGAATGAAAACATTCAATTTTTTCGTTGGAGTACATACAAAGTAGAATCCATACATCGACAAACGAATACAAATGGAAAAGGACGAAAACGCAAAAATAAACAAAAATCTTAAAAGACGTGAAAATACAATGGAACACATATGAAGACCACATGGAAATACAGTGGAACACATGTGAAGACAATATGGAAATATAGTGGAACACATATGAAGACAACATAGAAATACAGAGGGACATATATGAAGACCACATGGACATTTAGTGGACACATATGACGACTACATAGAAATGCAGTTGAAAACATTTGAAGACCACATAGAATACAGAAAAACACATATGAAGACTACATAGAAATGCAGTGAAACACACATGAAGACCACATGGACATTTAGTGGAACGAATATGAAGACTACATAGAAATGCAGTTGAAAACATTTGAAGACCACATAGAATACAGAGAAACACATATGAAGACTACACAGAAATGCAGTGAAACACACATGAAGACCACATGGACATTTAGTGGACCAAATATGAAGACTACATAGAAATGCAGTTGAAAACATTTGAAGACCACATAGAATACAGAGAAACACATATGAAGACTACATAGAAATGCAATGAAACACACATGAAGACCACATGGACATTTAGAGGAACAAATATGAAGACTACATAGAAATGCAGTTGAAAACATTTGATTGATTGATTGATTGAATATTGTTTAACGTCTACTCAGCAATATTTCAGCTATATCGAGACGAGAACAAGTTTGTTAATAAATAAATAATCACTTTGGGGTATGGAAAGGGTCATGGGACGGGAAATTCTGACTGCCACTGGAAAAGTAGGGTGAAATCGAAAAGGGCGGAGAATTTAGCCTTGTAGCCGATCACCTACGGACCACTCAAAAAAAGCTTGCTACAAGGGTTCTTTAACGTGCAGGAAGCGTGGCATTTCTTCCAACACGTGGACCTGAGTTTACATCCCATCCGAAAGATGGGTTGTGTATTTATTAATCCCGCACAACCACGGAATGGGTCCTATTTCTATATCCCGGGACCCTCGGGGTCAGCCCCCGTTTAGGAGGGGTCACACCCCGCAAGCCGGAGATACTAGGTCCTATTTCTATATCCCGGGGTTCCCTCGGGGTCCTCTGTTAGGAAGACTCATACTCCAAGCTCAGAGGATGCTGCGGGCCTATTCATAAGCCGGGACCGCGCACGGCGGGAAAACATTTGAAGACCACATAGAATACAGTGAAACACATATGAAGGCTACATAGAAATGCAGTAGAAAACATTTGAAGACATTTGAAAACATTTGAAGACCACATGGAAATACAATGGAATACATATGAAGACCACATGGAAATACAGAGGAACACATATGAGGACTACATTACAAACTAAGATAAAACAAGGGAACAAAAATCGGAATTACGAATAGGTAATGGTTTTTAAACTGATAGTTAAAAACGTACAATATTAGAAGTAGAAACTTAAGGAGTAGCCATGTGCAGAGCTCTATAATGTGTTAGTATTATTTTTGGTAATGCTTTTAAAGCAATTGATTACCTTTACTGTCTGTCAACTCTTCCACGTTAATGGTTATCTTTAGCCTTCAAAAATAATCAATATCGCAGGAAACATAAATTGTCGAATTATATTGAATTTGCAACAGTTTTAGTATGTTTTTTTTCTGTTTTGTTCGACACCAGTCAATTATCTCCTCATACAAAACAGTGCAAGTGAAAATGGTAAATATATACGTTGAGATGGGGTGTTGTCTCCTTGACATTTATCCCATTCCTTTCTTTTTCATATTATATATGTTTATTTATTAAAACCTCCAAGCGATCGCGTTTCACAGCTAATACACAGTGTACTTCCAATTCTAGCATTCGCTGACAACTGGTAAGAAAGAGATAAAACTAAAAAGAGAATTGTCTGTTGGTTCCATTGCCTTTGTTGTATAAATAGCTACTTAATCAATACACGATGCTAAAACAGTTTCAATTTGAACGCTACATAGACATGTCGAGGACGCTTAAATTCAATAATTAAATCCACCCACGATTTTATCCAATCCTTAACGGAAAACAGTGACATTGTAAACAGAATTATAATCAACATTTATTTCTCAGTATTCGAAACAACAATTTAGAATCTACTGGAAAGAATTTTTGATTCGTGACTTAAATATCGTATTTCGAAATTTAATAATTCCCATATTCAATCATTTCCCATTACATACAGTCCAAGTAAAATCTTACAAACTTAACCCTTCTACTCCCGTGGAAAACAGACACGCATAACCTACAATGAAGAGATGACTCCCTTATTATGTGCCATTGACGTATTCTCTATGTTTCCAGACGAGTCGGGTCTGATGGGTAAATATAACCATATTTTGCTATGTTTTTGTTGAGACAAGACTACTTTTAAGCCACTTTTCAAGAATGTATATGCAACAGTGTAGCCAAAGTTGTCGTTCAATGCAAATTTGGCAAAGTGGTTTTCAGAAGTTGTTTTAGGCTATCATCCAAGACGAAAATGATTTGGGAAATATGAAAATATAGATTATAATTATTTGATAGCCTTTCAAATACCCATCTCAGTGAATGTCGAATAGTAAGTGAGAAACGAACCGTCAATTTAATATAATAATCACGTCGCAAAAAACAAAGAAACAAAGACATAAAATGAGTACGACACAGACCAGAAAAATGAACACACACACATACACACAAAGATGAATTATACGGACCTAATAAAAACCATGGTTGAGATCAGGTGCATCGGTAGAGTTGTCGGGAATTACGCGGGATACGATGTCCCCTTACGTCGCGATATGCATTGTAACGTACGCACGGCGCGTCGCCGTGACCACGCTTGAGATTACAAGTAAACGTTCATCAGTTGTGTTGTGTTTCTCTATCGTCTTTACATTTGGTGCCGATGACCTGTGGATGTTAAAAATGGAGAAATTAATTACGATTAGGATTAAGAATCACAACGCGGTCGAGGAATTGTGCAACAAATTGTCCAACTTCAAGATTTCAACAACTTATGACAACGAGGAAGTATTCGCATCCATGCAGACCTTAATAAGGATTGTGAAAAATGTGGAACGCCTAGATGAAACTATTCTAGATATCATGGAAAACCACACACAACTGATTGAGGAAGAGATCATTGCCGCTACTGAGTATTCCCTTGATCTTGACATAAAGATCAGACGGTTCAGAAGATATTTTCACTTGACAGATTCAAGTTTTGATGAAGATCACACGCAACTGGACGAACACCTACAGTTCAATGAAATTGAATACAACACGGAAGGAGGGGAATCCAGCGACACTATCACAGAATCTGATACACTCGAGGCTACGATTCATTTGTCAAGAGAGACGGACAGTACATTACAAACGTCAGGAGAAACACAAGTAACAATGGGAGCCGGATCCGTAAAAGCCGCTTTATGTGCCACTAAATTATTTCCGAGACGTATGTGTCTACGTAGACGCAAAAACATAACCAACAAAATGAAAACTGGCAAGGTTAATGTTACCCGAAACTTAAAGAGAAAGTATGAAAAACTTGACAACAGAACAGAACAAGAAAAGAACATTGATACATTGATGAATGTTTACAGCACTAAATGTACATTGATTATGAGGTACTCATATTGTCAGTGGAATCAACGTGATGGTGGATAATACATTTATACACTAGCCTGACGGACAGATTTCCTTATACGGACATAGAGACTGGATTTAACGATTTTGATCAGACTGTAATTGAATTAGTTTTAGTATACCGCATTTGATACTAGAAGTTCATTTCGTAGATTGTATTTACAATGGATATTTCACTTTTGAGGCCCGGAGAATGTCGGGAATTACGCGGGATACGATGTCCCCTTACGTCGCGATATGCATTGTAACGTACGCACGGCGCGTCGCCGTGACCACGCTTGAGATTACAAGTAAACGTTCATCAGTTGTGTTGTGTTTCTCTATCGTCTTTACAAGAGTAAGCATTATCCTGCTTAGAAGATACCTGTCTTCTTGAACATGTCAATACAGGTAGTAAAGTCAAATTCAGTAGAGGAAAAATTAACTTTAGGTGTAAAGAGAATCAGATATCTTATAGCGTAAAACTTCTGTAGTGGTGGCTTCAAGTTATTGGTAACATACCCTTTCTTAAGTAGCCTATTTGTAAGCAACCGAGCTCTACAAATGTATAGTCATATATCGACCGAGGGCCCTTGAGTAACGAATGAGTTGGGAGATGTAAACTACATATGCTGGCGCTTTTGGAATGTTGCTACAAAGAAAAGGGAAGTTGACAATTGGAAAAGTTAGGTCATCGCGTTTTCATACAGCCTAGTTTGCAGTGTTCACCTGTTGTCTATTTCAAGATGAATGTCAAGGAACGAGGCCGATGAGGAAGTATCTGTAGTATCCTTAATTTCGAGCTCTTTTGGATAGATAAGGTGAAGAAAATCACCAAAGCGAGGGTTGTTTAGTGATGAAATATCATCTACATAACGGAAACTGAAATAAAAGGGCTGGGCTAGTTTTTTTTTTTTTTTTTCTTTCTTTTTTTTGAAGAAGTCCTTCGATGAATTCAACCTCATATGATTGGAGAAACAGATCGGCCAAAAGAGGTGCACAGTTTGTGCCCATTGGAATTCCGATAGTCCCTTGAAAAACAAGCCCTCCAAACTGGACAAATACATTGTCGATCAGAAACTCTAACATTTAAATCACTTCCTCTTCTGTTTATTTTTTTCTGTTCTTCTTAGTCGTATTTCACAAATATGCATGTTCGCTGCCTATGACAACGTACTTTTAACATCTATGAATTAAATCATTCCGCCGAGATTTCAGTTGTTCGCGAGGAATGGTAGTATAAAGTGTGGAGAAGTCAAAAGTTTTTTAATGCTGTAAGTAACAGTGCAATGATGATCTCGATTTTCAAATGTCAAGCAGATCTTTCTAGTTTTTTAATATCTACATTTCATTTACACTACTTCTTGAAAAGCTAGTATCACAATATTTTTACGGCTGTGAAGCTTAGAGGTTTTGTAGACCATTTTGTAGATCAAGCGATGTACAGTTGTTTGTATGGGTATTTGTGTAATTTTGGTAACCAGTACAAGGAGGGGCGATCAGTGTCTTATATCTCTGGTTGAAATCCCAATGGAAGGCAAAAAAAGATTTATGGTTCTTAATTAGTAGTAGCTGTGTAGGTTGGATTGCCATGGCCATTACCAATGCCTAGTTCTTTCTTTAAACAATCGATGAAATGTTTTTTACAAAAGAAAATTATGTTGTTATGGGTCTTATCTGCCGCAATCAGTATATCAGTAATTACGACGAACTTCGTAGTTTGATTGACTATATTAGAGATGTATGTCCTGTGAGCAAAAGCTGGCATAATGCGAACAAGTTAATCAAAAGATGAGAGAAGCAAAGGTGGGAGGGGCAACTGGGAAAACAAGAGTAAACGAGAGAAATGGATAATATTAGTAAATAAATAGGGGCATGGTCAGAGAAGAAAAAATGAACACAAACATGAAAGACAATGATATATTTTGGAGGAAATGAAGCAATCAATTATGACCGATAAACGTATTTATATGTGTAACCATCCACAGCACCTGACTTGGAGTATAGTATGATAGAAACTGAAAAACTGAAAGGCAACCAAAGAAAACGGTATATCATTGCAGAAATGTTAACATCAGGCATAAAAACCATCGAAGCAGTATAATTTCAGAGGGACATTTCATTCCAGACCAATCTGGAAGATTGGAAGAGCATAAGATAATTTGAAGTCAGATTAAAGGAGATGAAAATTCAACACACTTGCTAATATATTGATAGTACAGGCATATGTGAATGGTCCGACTTTAGCAAAGGTATTAGATGTCAGATTTCTCCTTCCTAAATTAAATCATTAAAAATCTTTAAAAAAATATATTAACAAAACGTCGTGAGAATTGCTTGATTTCTTGATCTATCTGAGTCAATCGGATTTGGCCTTTGTGGCAGTATTCTGCAGGCTGACACAACCATAGGGAAGAATGATAATCCACACAAGGTAGAAATGACACAAAAAATGGACGATGTAGCTCTTATCGATTCACTGCCCAATGAAAAATAAATGCAGAGAATGCATAGCATATACAGGACTAAAAATTAAGGACAAGACCATCTGGTCGCAAACGATTTTCACACCAACACGAAAAAAACATTCAGAATGGAAACCATCAGTCAAATCAAACTATGAAGATGGTTAGGGGTCATGTTTTGTTTGTTGAAAACAGTAACAACTGGCATTGATATTTGAAGAAAACAGATAATGGCCAGACGAATGACAATAGAAACTGAGAAAATGGACAGCTAGCCTCTGCCACAGGAATTTCATAAATTTCGGAAATCTCTAGTTCGATATGTTTTAGGTTAAAATTACTTTCAACTTGGTATCAGATATATAGTTCAGCAGCTCCTTGTTATGTTTTAAGGAATGAGAACCACTAAGTCTAAGAATGTTTAACATGTCAGGTCATGGGGTTCCTATTGTTGAGGAATTGCATAAATTTGTTTTTCACATTAACACTTTAAGTTTATTAGCTACATTTTAAATAGCTAAGTGTACGAATGAATATAGAATAAATGCTAATGAGACAAAGTCTCTACAAATACTGGATAAAACAAAGCAAAGAAACAATGCTTTTCATCTTTACATTACCATCAATGAGTTTTGCTCACACCTTATAGTAAGTTCAAGACGTTAGAGTGGAATCATTTGTAAAATAACGCTACATCAATACTTCTTATTTCTCATCTCATAGATGTCGGATTGTCATCAATCATAATAAATGACCAATCATTAAGTGTTCTTGCAATGGCTGTCGTTTGTTCTCCCACAAAAATACTCATAGAAGTCAAACATAACATTTAAATAAATACTACTAATCGAGTCAATTGCATGAAAAAATTGGCATAGTAAAATCATGAGATGTGGTCACCGCAAACAGGAGATCAGAATTACATATGGAAATTACAAAAATGAACTGACAAAATTTGAAAATATTATATTGTACATCCATATTAAAAATTCTCTCACAAGTACACCATAATTGAAATATATAGAGTGCATACATCCCTCCCAAGGGGAATCTTTTACGCACTTCAAACTGCAGGAGAGAAAACAATACGATAATGAGTATCATTACATTTATGATCAAACGGTACAAAGTGCCACGCAAGTAATGATCATTTGATCCCTGTGCAAAAGGGAATCGTCCTTCTATGGAGTTGATTGAAAAGAAATACTAGTATAACATTGAAAATTCAGCATATCTATGTTACAATGTCTTAGAATAATATTACATTAGTAGTAGGGTGCCCAAGAGACGATTTTTCCGATTTTGGGTTAACGGAATAACACACACCTGTAGTATACATGTTTGGAAAGAAGATACCTCGGCGCATCGAAATGACGTTGTCGTAGAGATTGAATTTGGTCACATTTTATCTTAGATGGGGTCAAAGGTTAGCTCCTAAAATTTTGAAAATTTTGATGCATTTTAAAGTGAGCTTCGTTTCACAGATAAAACTGCAACGAAATTCGAATATATTTGTAAATTTTATTGGGGTAGTTCTTTAGTTTTATTTTTTATAATGATTTGTCTGTTGTCTTTATTCAACAAGTTTCAAAGTTGGCATTTTGTTTAAAAGGTTCGTCATTTTGAATATTTACACCTCCGTGATATGAGGGATTCTTTCGGACATAAAGAACTGCGCATTTCTGACTTTTATGGGATTATTCTTTAAAGGAAAGCTTGAATTTAATTTTAAAACGAACCGCTAAACAATAAACTTAGTTGAAGCGAAATAAATCGTACTTTTGTAATTGGTATAAATTATTCAATTTTCCCCCAAAAACACACACTGATATACTTCTTAGTAAAACCGTTACTACTGAAACAAAACTCTATTATATTATCTGAAATGATATGGAAAAACGATTTTAAACGTGAAAACAAACATATGTGCTTGGAAAATCAAACACAAGCAACGTAAAATTGTCACTAGATTCCCGCTATTTAAGTAGACTTGGGCTTGTCAAGTAATTTTGGGAAGAGAATGATTAGAGTTATCTTTCGTTGTACACTTGAAAGGACATGACCAATTAGCATGGTCACATCGACTAAAATGCAAATTTTGGCTTTTCAATTGTTGATTTCTCTTTAACGGTGGTCATTACATCCATGATTTTTGGTGCATATGTACAATTCGTATATGTTTTTTTCGTTAAAGTTGGAATTTTTCAGAAATAAAGCTTATTTATTTCGCATTCAATGAAAATGTCGTTAATTTGGACTAAAATTTACCCCGACATTAATACCGATAAATTACATAAACCAGTCAAAAATAACTTGCATTCTATGATTCAAATAAATATTTCAGGTCTAGACTTTACGGCGAATAACTTTTTATTAGAATATAAAAGATTACTACTACTTTCTTTAACTTTAAAGATACCATATCCCAAGCACTGTTTAAGGGTACCGTTAAAAAGGGAGAAATAAGAGAAATCGTGACCACAGGAACTTTCTACGACAGCTAAAATTTAGAAATTTAATAGTTGTTCTGTCATTTAAAACAAGAAGTAGCTGTGTGTGATTCTGTTAACCCAAACTCGTAAACTAAGCGTCTCTTTGGATCTTTGGCACCCTACTATAGGGGCCGACCATTTAACCTGAAAAAAGGGGGGGGGCTATGGTTTTTTCGGAAAAAAAAATATTCTGAAGCTGATTTTATGTGAAAAAAATATTTTGCCTGCAAAAGTGATGAAAAAAATATTCTGAACGGGGCTTTCTGCCCCCAAAAATAATGCTTATTTTCAAAAAAAATATTTTGTTTATACTTGTTTAAATAATTAATACATTTTTTCGCGCGAATCGTGAAAAAAAAATTCTGTCCAGAAACAAAAACACCATAACCCCCTTCAAGTATGGTCGGTCCCATATTGACTAAGGCAAAATGAACCGTAGCATACAATATATTCCTATGGTATTTTGTTATTTATAATTGCCGAAAAACACAGTCACATGCCACAATGTACTAAGGAACTGCAAAAGAAAAAAAAACACAAACAAAAGACAAAATGCAAAGGTAAACAACGATAGGAACTTGGGACAGCCTGACTTGGTAACGACACTATCAAAAACCAGTGGTGGTTAAACAGGTTTTCGTCGAATTCGGAGGTTGCGTTTTTCAACAAACAATAGGGATTCCTATGGGAACTAACTGTGCGCCACTCCTAGCTGACCTTTCAGTCCCTTTACTCATATGAGGCATTTAGTTTTACAAGGGCTTACACAAAGAAAACAAATTTTTTAGCCCAGTCCTTTAATTTTAGCTTCCGCTGCATAGACGATTTACTTTCTTTAAATAATCCAAAATTTTAAGGAATATTTACAATGAGTAAATATCCCAATGAGTTTGAAAATAAAGACACAACAGATACACATACTTCAGCTTCGTACCTAGATCTTTTGTTGTATATTGACGAAGATGGACGTTTAAAATCTAAGCTATGATGACAAACGTGATGATTTTAACTTCCCAACTTTCTATTTCTAAGCAGCAACATACCTACTTCTCCAGCCTACTGTATGGAGTACATATTTCAAAGTTGATTCGATACTGTGCAGTGATTTTTTTACAGAGCAAAACACTGTCCCAAAAGCTGCTTAGTCATGGATTTGTTCAGCCTATGTTAATTTCATCCCTCAAGAAATTCTATGGCCGTCACCATAACATCATTGAAAGATATGACGTGTCAGTATCCTAAATTCAGCTAGATTCACGTCTGCCTGGATTTGACTAAACTGGTTTTGACTTTTTCCTGGATTGACTCACTTGCAGTATGACGGGTGCTGTTAGCAGAGCAGGATATGCTTACCCTTCCGGAGCACCGGATGTCATTCTCAGTTTCATTCATGGGAGTTCATACTGTGAGTGCCTTAGTTTTGAATGTTGTGTTTTTGTTTCTGTGCTTTGTGGCTGTCTGGCGTCGTTGTTTTCTGTGTTCTCGTTTTTGCCATGTCTTTGGTCTTCGATTTTTGTAAATGCCACTCCTTTGTTCCTTCAGTTTTTATGGGTACCCAAACCCTTTTTATGTCTTTTTCCTTATAATATGATAAAACCAAAAACAGGTAAACTACTATCTCCTTGACCACAATCTTGAAATGGAAAAGGGACAAAACGTAATTTTGAAAAATGGGTCAAGGAGTGATCATCGCTAAACTGTCGGCTAGCTCAAGGAGCCTAGTCTGCTGTTAAAACACTGTCGCACTACGGAAGGAAAATGAAACTCAAAACTTCCAGAGGGCTTAGGTAAAGAATCATCATGTATTTCAGTAGACATTGGCAGGATCAGTGAGAGGCCAGTATGCGTGTAAAAATCTCCGGTCATTGGATTCCAAAGCCAATTCAATGGACACCGCTCATATTTCATTGTCTTAACAACCCCAAGGAACAACCCGGACATTGTAACATGAAGTCCGTTAGCATTGAGACAGTCTGTCGACAGGGATTAGTGCCTCCTGCAATGCATAATGACCTTTGCTATATGACAACTTCGATTTAAAGTATACAAAATATGATATGCTGGATTTTCCCATGTCAATAGCTTTTAAAAATGTAAATCGTAACTGTTAGCATTCGAAAATATACATTTCTACCTTTTCAGCTCACCTTACCCTATAAATATTATACATTTATTTAAATAGAGTTCCTTGTCGCATAAGTAAAACCGGTCCTTCGTTCTTGGTGCTTTTCCCCCGTGTAAGAGATGTATGCTCTTTATTTTTCTTAGATGTTGTGTAATATATCAAATGTGTACACTTTGTTCAATTACTTTTATCTAAATTTATGTAAATTTTAAAACATAAGGTTTAACTCCCTACATTGTAATTTTGTCCTTAGCTATATATATTTGATATTACTGATAATTCAGATTTTGTTTGGTTTTATGCATTTTATACATTTTTGCAATAGTGGATTGGGTCTTAGTGCTCCTGATTAGGAATTAATTTCCAACATGGCCATACAGTTCACTAAAATTAATTGCAGTTGGAGTTAACATATGTGTTATGGTCTCATGTGCATTTACTCCATATCCTTTCGTAAAATATTTAATACCGGATAGAAAAAAGAAGGGAAACGGGGAATGTGCCAAGAGACAACGACCCAAAGAGGAGTAATAACAACTCAAAGCTACCATAAGATCTTCAATGAACGGTGAGGAAACCCCACACCATACGGCAGGTCAGAGTCGGCCCCTAAATAAAGAGTAATCAAGTTCAGCGAAATAAACATCACCCTAACTAACTAGAAAACAGATAAGACACACAAAGGCTTAATGAATTTCCTGACTTACGACAGGCGCAAACCTGCTGCGGTGGGGTTAAACTAGTTTTATTGGGCCCAAACCTCCCCGCTAGCCAATGTGATAAATAAAAAATACAATAGTAACAACAGTAAAATTCAGTTGGCAACAGGACTGAGTCAATTGTGAAAAATTAAACTGAAAGAACTAAATATACGGACATAAACATGAAATCACAAAAGACTACTAGCGGTTAACTGACATGCCAGCTCCAGACCTATTACCAACTGACAAATAACTGAATACCGAAGTTACTGTGAATTTAATTTCTGCATATGAGCATTTCGACAAATTAAGTTATGTACCCTCAGTATAAAGCTTCCACCAATACAGGAGTTTGTCTTTTAATGCAGTGTGGAGTTGGTAAAACAATTCCCCGTGTTTGAGATGTTTGCTCTTTATTAATTAAGTCTCCCAAACGAAGTTTGTGGAGACTTATTGTTTTTACTCTGTTTCTTATTATTATTATTATTTTTATTATTCTTCTTTTTCTTTCCGGACAAAAATTTGTCCGGGGCAGATCTCAGAGATCGCTCGTCCAATTTGGATGAAACTTAGCAGGAATATGGATACCAATGTCTTGTTGTGCAGGAAGGTCTGGGAACTTCCAAAATGGCACCGTTGCCATGGAAACGGCAAAAAAGGCGGGAAAATCGACAAAATTTTGGGATAATTTGTCCGGGGCAGATCTTGGAGACCACCCATCAGATCTGAATGAAACTTAGTATGAGCATAGATACCAATGTCTAGTTGTGCAAGAAGGTCTATGGAATTTCTAAACGGCACCGTTGCCATGGAAACCATAAAAAGGCAGGAAATTGTCAAAAATCGTATTACAATTTGTCCGGGGCAGATCTTGGAGACCACTCATCAGATCTTGATGAAACTTAAAAGGAACATAGATACTAATGTGTAGTTGTGCAAGAAGGTCTAGGGATTCGTTGCCATGGAAATGGTAAAAATTAAAAATTATCAGAACTGCATGAAAACTTGCAGAAATGTTGTATAGCATACAGGGAATTTGTTTTTAGTTTTAAAAAATTCAAAATGGCAACTGTTGCCATGGAAACGGAAAAAAGGCGGGAAAATTAAAAGTTCTCAGAACTGCATTAAACTTACAGAAAGGTTGTATATCATACAGGGAATTTATTTTTAGTTTAAAAAAAATCAAAATAGCAACCGTTGCCATGGAACAACAAAAAAGCGGGAAAATCAAAACTGCTCAGAATTGCATGAAAACTTACACAATGTTTGTATAGCATACCGGGAATTTGTTTTCAGTCTAAAATAAAATAAAATGACGACTGTTGCCATGGAAAGGCAAAAAGGCGGGAAAATTAAAAGTGTTCAGAATTGAGCAAAACTTCATGGAAAGGTTGTGTTGCATATTGAGAGTTGGTTTCTAGTCTCAAAAATTTCAGAATGCGGAAAATTGTCATGACAATTTGGGAAAAGGCGGTAAGATCAGAGTGCTATGAAATGAATGAAGTTGAAGGGAGTTTCTTGTTCTGAAGTCTGATTTGGGAGTTCGTTTGGGAGACTTGTGTATCAGCATCCTGATACAATTACAATACAATACAATACAATACAATATCTTTTATTTCCAAAGAATGGGCCCACATGGGGCATGACAAATACATTTATACAACATAAACTGACTGACAACATACAAGATTGAAAACTATAGTATAGAGTAATGCATCCGTGTTAACACAAATCAAAACTGGTACAGCCCCACGAAATTGCGATTTTTTTTAGAAATTTGCACAAAGTGGAAATAACAATAAAATAAAAAAATAAATAAAAAATAAATAAAAAATATAGATATGTATATATATATAAAGAATTGGTTCCAGGGTATCATCCTCGTGCCTCATGCTGAAGAGACAGATTCACTGTGTCCCATCTGCAAAAGGCATCAAGGGACAATGCTAAATGATACCCTGTGAACCTTTTAAATGTAGTGGCAGTTTTATAATGTAATAATATGATGAGTCTGTATGCCATCCTCGTGCCTCGAGCAGACAAGCTAGATTTCTAGTAGCCAGACTGCTGAAGGCACCAAGGGACAGTGCTCTATGACACCAGACCACAAGCAAATAAACTCCTACAGATATTAAATATTACTTTCTTTAATAAGTTCACAGATCTGCACTAAAACATCAATATTCTCTACATTTAATATCCAAAAAAGTTTTTCATCATGATTCAGTAATCCAAAATTTGGACAAATAGAATTAACTGTTTTATCCATAATATTTCTTTTAAGCATACATGAATTGCATGAGAATAAAAAGTGTTTCTCGTCATCAACCTCGTGGGAGCTGCACCTAAGACAAGTTCTGTTTTGTCGGGGAGTATCCTGATATCGACCTTGTTCAATTCTTAACCTATGTGCTGATATGCGCAGTCTGGCAAAGTTTTTCCTATGCTCAGGGGATCTTAGTAAGGAAAGATATTTTTCCATTCCAAAATGAGTTTTGAATTTAACATAATTGGTTAATTTACCATCCTTATTCTTATACATTTGGTGATGCCAACATTTCTCATAGTATTGAAATACAATTTTTTTACACATAGACTTAAATTTGAAATGACTAAGAGATGGAAGTTGGTTCATCCCAGGCATTGCCTTACTTAAAACAGTAATACAACCATACCAAGATGGAATTTTTGACTCGTGTAAAGATTGAGACTCGAGATATGCACACTGAAGTAAAGGGAAGGATGAACCCAAATTTTCTAATCTATACCAGTATCTGATCATGGCTTTTACTATATCAAAATGTAAAGGAAATCTCCCCAACTCTGATAACGTAGCTAAATTTGTAGCTTTTTTACTAACACCAAGTAAAAATTTACAAAACTTCAAATGTAACTTCTCAGACTTTAAGTTATAAAAAGCATCATCAATAGATGGATGATCACATATCCCCAAATTTCAGAACTATACAAAAGAATTGGTTTAATGGTATGATCAAAGACATGCAAGCTGTTTCTGATACTGGGATGTAGTGATATAAAATCTTTTCGTAGTTTGTAATATGCTTTCAGTCCTTTATTATATAATTCCCCTTGAGCAAAAGAGAAAGAACCAGATGCACTAAAGGTTATACCCAAATATTTGCAGTGCTGAGCACACTCAATGTAACTGTCATTCGAGGTGAAAATATGCTTAATATGTCTGCCTGCCTTGTTGAAAATGAGTACTTTTGTTTTGGTGGGATTTATTTTTAAACACCACTCTTTGCAATACAAATTTAATCGATCAAGTTTTTTTTGCAGTCCATTGGCAGACGTTGAGAGAAGTACAATATCATCTGCATACATTAGACAATGAATAGGTTGTGATTGGAGCGTAACCGGATCAGGAGTATTTTTGAGTGATTCAGGAAGATCATTTATAAAAATTTTAAACAAATTTGGACTTAAGTTGTCCCCTTGCTTCACCCCAACATTTATATTAAAAAATTCTGTAACTGATTTGTCAATGCGGACACAGGATTTGCTTAAGCTGTACATGCTTTTGATAACATTATAAAAGTTCGAACTGATGCCAATATTCAATAGTTTGAATTTGATGCCTTGATGTATCACTGTATCAAAGGCTTTATTGAAATCAACAAAGCAGGCATAAACTCTACCTTCTTTTTTATGGCAGTACTTATCAATTATAGTCTTAAGAATAAACATATGATCAGACGTTCTTGCCTTTTTTGTGAACCCAATTTGACTGTCATGGATTATATGATTTTTTTCCGAAAATTTTTGGAGACGCGTATCAAGAATTTTGTTACAAAGTTTTCCTAATGAAGCAGTAATTGTGATCCCTCTATAATTGTTAGGGTCCGACATATCCTTAGATTTGAATAATGGGATCAGATAGCCTTCTGCCCAGGACTCAGGGTATTTACCATAAGTTAAACACAGGTTTAACATTCTATGTAAACTGGGTAGTAAAAGGGCTTGACCGGATTTCAACATATTGTTGGTAATGTTGTCTAAACCTGCTGCTTTATTAGCTTTGATTGATGAAATAGCGTTTGAAATTTCAGTTTCTGTGATTTTCATGTCAAGTTCAGTGAAACATTTTTCTTTTTCTAAACAATGTAATTTACTATCCAAATTCTTTATCTGCTCACTAAATTCTACTTTTAGCTCATTCAAGTTTTGGAAATGATTTAACCAAACAGGGGCAGGTATGACTGAGCTATTTTCATTATTTTCTTTTTCATGCAGTTCGTCAATCAATTGCCAATATTTTTTGGGGATTTTCATTGTAAAGAGATTCAATCTGTCTAAGTAAAGACTGTTTATATTCTCTATATTTTGTTTTTCGTGCTTTAGAGTATTGTCGTAAAATCTTATAATAGTGACCTTTTACAGCAGGGTCCTGGGGATACTTTGAATATATCTTCCCATAATTTAGAAGTCTTTTCCGCATTCGAAAGAGATCTACATCAAACCATTTTTTTATTTCTGTTTTTTTTTACCACTGTATTTTGGAATTTTTTTCCTTGTAAGAGACTTCATTGCAGCAGAATGAATGATATCTGCTAATTCCTGTGAAGCAGCATCAATTGAGGACCTGGATCACTGGTTTCAGCAGTTAAAAATTATAAATATTTTTTCTTAGACATGGTGTACTTGTACATAAGATTATATCTCATATGTACACTTTGTTTATAACTGTTGTCTAAATTTGTGTAAATTCTAGAACCTAAGGTTTAACTCCTTCCATCGTAGTTTTGTCGTTAGCTATTTTTGATATAACCGATTATTCGGATTTCGTTTGGTTTTTGCATTTTAAACATTTATCGAAATTCGAAATTGTGGACTTCCTATGTTGGGGTCCTAGTGCTGCTAATGAGGAATTAATTTCCGAAATGGCCGTACAACTCATTAAAATTAATTGCGGTTGGAGTTAACATATGTGTTATGGTCTCATGTTCATTTACTCTATATCCTTTCGTAAAATATTTAACACACATAAAACCATTGTTCTTTGGGGGGGGGCAAGGGGGGTCCCATAACAGCCTAACAGCAAATTGATTTTTCCAATAACAGATAACAGATAATTCAGATAAGTTATAACAGCTAACAGTAAATAAGAAGTTAATAACAGCTAACACATAAATGTAAAATTTGGATAACAGTCATCTTATTCAATAAAACTTTCTTGTGGAGAAGGTATACATTCATAGGCCATCATTGTTCATCATAAACATGTCAGTTGACTTCATTATTAAAAAAGTGCTT
Organism: Modiolus philippinarum; assembly: GCA_002080025.1. Lineage (NCBI taxonomy): Eukaryota > Metazoa > Mollusca > Bivalvia > Mytilida > Modiolidae > Modiolus > Modiolus philippinarum. The sequence goes on along the minus strand of MJUU01036220.1, from coordinate 157,955 downwards.
TATTTGTTACTCATTATCACTGTACAAGGCGAAGAATTCAATAGCCCTAAACTTTAATGTCTTGGATTAGGCTAGTTGAATTTTTCAGACACTTTTACAGTTCTACCCCCTCTAGTAGTAACACCTCGCATGAAGTCTAATTCTTTTCGTGAAGAGAATTATTGAGTCCTACAAAAAGTATTGTCTTGGTGATGCTAAGAATGAAATGCGCAGTTGAATATGCATTACATTGTCTTACTGCTTGGTGTTTTATCAAAAAGATATGGTTGCAAGGTAAAATTCCAAAAAGTAGTTGGTCTTTGAGAGTCTCAGAAAATTTACCACAGGTGAAGACCCTGAAAGATGTCTCGCCCGTCCCTGCTGGCCTCTAAATTGATGTGAAATCTATGTGAACTAATCAGAAAAGTGAACATGCTCACTAGACCATGAAATTGAGGTCGAGGACAAAAGTCATCTGCAAGACTGACATGTACTACCCAAGACCAACCTTTATACCAAATATTATCAACCTACCACTTCTAGGTATTGAGATATGGACTTAAGCAGAAAAACTTAAC